>JAODVQ020179338.1:0-14578 GCA_025400075.2 Phenganax stokvisi
AAGCCTGCCCCAAAGTTAATTCAAATATTGTTTTCATAACAAGGAAATATTTTCGCGACAAAACTCAGCCCGCTTAACCGGGCTAGCCCGGCTCATGTAATCAGCCCCTAAGCTAACGCCAATCGCTTTTGTTAATCCGTAGAGAATGAAACTCTCTCCCTTAATGAGTCAACTTACACTGCTCTGACATGTGATGGAAAATTTTTTAGCCAAGGCCTCGAGCTCTGCTTTTTTCTCTTCACGTTGTTCTGCAGCGAGTTGTCTGTATCTTCGATAATCTTCAAGCACGCCTTTGGGACCTGTCTGGAATATGAATATATCATATTTTCTGTGCGAGGCTTTCTATCTCTTTTCCTGACTTGTAAAATGATGGAATTATATGTCCAGTGTTGTAATCAGACAAGCATTAAAAATATCAAACACTTTAAGAAACAATGTTAAAATTAAAACGTAAAAAGCTGCTCGTTTAAAGCTGAAGTTGCCTGTATTCGACAGTAATTGGAAAATTAGACAAATTTCATAAATATTTTACCCTAGGGCCTTGCACACGAAGATCTAATTGTGGTACTTCTTCATCTAAATTCGTGTTTTTTGCATTATTGCCACTTTCTTGCCCACTATCGTCGTCTTCTCCTTCGCTTTCTGAACTAGAAATATAATTTTGAGCTTTAAAACCCAGCAATTTATCCTCGGGATCCATACTTGAAAGTTTGAAAATTATTGAGGATTTTAAAATTTTTTTGTTGACAAGCCAAAAGTGCCTGCTATCGATTTCGTCTGAGGTTTGTAGGGTTACTTCATGTAGGATTTATTAAAAAAATTGAAATCTCTTCACTTAAAAGAACGCATGCGCTTGTAAATGATACGATAAGATATATGATTGACAAACACGTTAAAATCATTG
This sequence comes from Phenganax stokvisi, assembly GCA_025400075.2. NCBI lineage: Eukaryota > Metazoa > Cnidaria > Anthozoa > Malacalcyonacea > Clavulariidae > Phenganax > Phenganax stokvisi. Next base: position 905 of record JAODVQ020179338.1, read on the forward strand.
TAGAATGTAAATAGAGTTTTATTATCTTTATGTCCATGGTTTGGAGATTTGATCCAACTCTTTTATCTTTTGGTCCGAGTTTTGGTCCTTGTTCACGCCAACTTGTGCACGGTAAAGACTTAATAAGCATTGGTAAAATAGTGGTAAGATAATTGACCGAAGTCTTTAACTCGTCAAAAAAACATTCTGTAAAATTCATAAGTGTTAAACCGGTCTTAACGAAATTCCAATAAAAACAGTATGATAAAGGTGACAGCGGACAAACCACACGTAGTCATTGTTTAGTAGTAAGTCCGAGTTACTAGAACAAACTGGGCTTACAAGTGTCTAACAGCATGACAGGTGGGACCCAAGAGACGCAAACAGCGGCATATATCACTTTTATATATAGAATACACGTCACAACGTCCGGAAAGATCGTAATAAATAGCTAATCTACATGAACGTCATAGTTAGGTGTGCCACTGATACAACTTTCCAGGCCTTTCCCGAGTAGGGAAATTATTGAGCGGATATTTGAACATCGTGTTTCTACAATCAGTTTCAAACTATCTGGGGCACCTGCAGTTTGTCACCATAAATAGTGATACGTTGGAGGGCAATATTTCCCATTCGTCCCCCGCTAAAAGTCAGTGTTGTTTTAGGTCATGAATAACGTACGGCGCATGTAATATAGCCAAAAGGAAAGCACGACATCGATTAGGGGGGTGAGAGGGAGAGAGAGTTGTAAGAATACCAAGCGTTTGCCACACTTGCCTCAGGACTTCGAAGTTCGAAACTGTAAAATTAGTAAACAACATAAATTGCGCAAACACGGAAATGTCACTCTTGACACCTTGGGGCAAGCTTTGGTTTAAAAAAAGGGATTATTACTAAATCTATTAGATCAATCGTTTTATTTTTTTCCGGGTATTGATTCACTACGGGTGCAAAAAAAATAGAGATTTTACTATTGAAAGTCAAGCACTAAAAGCTCGTTCGCGTCGTGTTTTGGACACAAGCCCAAAATTTCCTTTCAAGCCAGTCTTGGGCGACAAAATGGCCGTTAAGGTCATTTTTGCAGATCAGTACTTGAAAAAATCAGCACAAAAATCTGTTTCTATGACAGCCAACTTCTACACATTATCGCCCACTGACATTGCACAATAGTATTATGATAAATCCCTTTGTCCATCGTCCTCATTTGAATAATCATAGTGGTTAAAATTCCAAATTCAGGATTTGCAAATAAAGATATCTTTGAAAAAGATAGACTTTGCAATTATTGCAAGTCCCCGTTCTAGGCTAGGGCAAATATCAGTAAAACTTGTCTTGTTTTGATCGAAATATTCATATCTAACTTTTTTTGTAACGGTTGAACCGGATTTAGTTTCAGGCTATGTTTTAAATGCTCGCTAAAATCAACAAACAAAAAGATTATTGAAAGACATTTTGTGTAGGTCTAGAAACTATTTTGGTCCTAATTGCGTTATTGTAATTTGGGCAGAATTTGGGCGCTATTTAAAAACTCGTAAAGTGAAAAGCAGCCATCAAAAGTATACATTGGTACATTTTTACGTCTTTTATGCTAATCAGTCAATTAGAACCAAAATGAGCAACACTGAACTATCACACGTATGGGAAAACTTTACATTGTCCTACAGGCATTGCTGGATGCAAGAATGTCGTACAATAAATATATTTTCAACACGTTTCAGCTGCCTACGCGGACGGCAAGGCTGCTGCACATGAAAAAACCTTTTTTATTCTTCCTGGCAACAAAATATTGACAATGTCATGACATTTCTATTACAAGTACAACTAAACTAACGAAATGGTTTTCGAGAAACCCAAAAAACACTACTGTTTTAGCTCTATATTCTTATTTTACTGAATACAGCTGAGTTATTTCAGGCCCAATATTAAACAGAGAATCTAAAAATCAGCCTTGTGAGTGTACGTTTATGTAAATATCGTTACCTTTGGACAGTTGCACTCAAAATGCACGTGGCATATGCTCAGTTGTTGATTCAAGACAACATCACTTCGCCTGAGTGGCCAGAGTTCAAAGGTGAACCATGGAAATTCGAACAATCCAATAAACAAAAAAAATTATGGTAATTTTACTGATGATTGTAACCTAGCCAGGCCAATTCGAATGGAGACGTTTTGTGAATGTTTCCAATGCTGCGTTTTGTAATTTCACACACTAACGAAACATTGGAAAATATGTATATATTTTGATCAAGGATAGAAGCGCATCATGTTGTTTAATGTAGCGCGTGCGTTTCCGCTGTCAAATAAAATACTTCACAGTGATTAGCGAGGCTATGAACTATCATTATGTGGCTGGTTTTGTTCTAATTTTATTAATAGTAAAAGTCTGTGGACCCGCTATAAAGTTGTCCTTTCAATTTTGCCCAAACGTGACTGCCTGGAGAATATACTCAAGTAGACTGCGACGGTTGTTGACTCTCCAACGCCTTACTTTCGCGCAATGTTTGGTCAAAATCGTGTGAAAGTGATACACACTGGCAAATATTTTGCTGGAATTTTAATAGCATAGTTGTGACGTTCAGGGATTAAAAATATGAGGAGGGGTCTGAAGGTCGCCATGTACGTGCAAATTTTTATAGTTTTGAAAATGGAAATTTCGGTCTAAAATGCTGTTTGAAGTCGAACTTCACAGGAAGACAAGGTCAGGTGATTTTCATCGTTTCCTTGGACTTGTAATGGCCAAGTGCGCTTGCAGTTTCGAGGATAATATCGACATCCCTCTAATATATGAATGACCTCTTATTTGTTATTAATGTCCTTATATGGTCATTGAACGCTCAATTCTGCATTAACTGTGCTTCCACTTAAGCTGAAGTTTTGTCTACAAAATGAAATTTTTATGGTCGTTTTGCACAAATATTACGAAGAGTGAGCAGTAAAATCTTAACAATCTAATGAGAAAATAACATTATCAAAAACATATAACACTTTCCTACCTTTTCTTCTTGAATTCGCTGTTCTAAATTACTTTAAGGCCAGAAAAATCGTAAAATTAATGGTGATTTTAGAAAAATATTTGAAAAAATAAACACTTTTATTGACTGTATACCTTAAAAATTGGATTGGAAAAGTAAAATTAGATCAAAAGTGAAAAATGCATGAGTTTCCAGCCCTTGTTTATTGTATTTTTGTTTTAAAAAATGCATGATATATTTTCGAAAAACGTTTAGAAAGACATTATTAACAATGCAGTTGCTAAGAATACATATAAAAGAAAACTTTAAAAATAGTACAAAAATATTGGAAAAAAATACAGAATATGCAACTATCTCAATGTAAAAAGAGACTTGCAACAGTAAGTAATTTGAGAGAAATTTTTGGGAGATGTATTGTGAAAATTTACTATGAAGTGGAAACAATATTGCGATTCGAACGATTATGCAGCGGCTTCCTAAAGCATTGTAGTTGTATATATCAAAAGACAAATACGTGAGCGGTATACAAAATACCTGTCAATTGAAAACTTTTAATCGGTTAGCGTCTGTTTTGGGAAGATCAGACAGACTATTTGTATTCTAATTCTGTCTACAATAAAGCTAAAGTTGCCGCGATTTAATGCACGTGTAAAGACGAAGAGGATTGATTTCGCTAAAATATATTCGGATTGGCTTCCGTCGTGCTACATTTTCAGGCTAGTGTAAATATTCAAGTCTGTGTTTGTGTTTCTGCGCCTTGAGTCGAGAAAGAATTTTATTTCTGCGATCGGAGTGTGATTTCGAAACCGGCTTTGTACGTTGCGTGGAGTTTTATCAAATTACTGTGAAGGAGAGATTGATTTTGAAGTCTACGTTCGTGAACTTTGGGTAATTAACGACGACAAGATTTCGTTCGATTAAACAGCGCTTGTATTTATTAAAGTTCTGGCGGCATTTGCTGGCTTTATTGCCCATGGGCTTTGTTTTTGAAGAATGAAGGATTCCGCGAAAGCCTTTTTAGAGCAGTGAAGTTATATTCAGTTGTGTTGGGGCGCCACACAGCAGGCTTTGTGTAAAAGCGAAAAGCGGACAAGAAAAGGAAGCGTTTTGAAAGGCTATGGACGTAGCTGCTGAGTCGCCGAGCAAAGGAAGAAGACCAACGGGCTCTACATTATTACGGATGATAAAGAAACAAGCGAAAAGCCCACATACGCCGAATTTAACTCGGCATTCGAGCTTAAACGAACATGGGAACAGCAACAAACGTCGTTCGACCATCGTCAGAGCGGATTCTTTCAAGAAAGCCCTTCATGTTGCAGACCGCGTGACGGACAGAGCGTCGTCTGATGACAACTCGGGTACTTTAAAAGCCCCTAAGACACAAAACCGAGACGTAGAGGAGTTTGAAAGATACCACAAAGATGTTAAAAGCGCCGTGAAGTATTTTCGGATTGTAGTCGAAAAGAAAATCGTTTCGAAAGTGCCGGATAATATTACTATTCTCCTCGAATCTGTTATTCACATAGATGGAATGCTTGATTCTTGCCTCAAATTACAAGCGACGGCTGGCCTAGGAGATCTTCGGAAAACCATGCAAAGTTGTATTTCAAAGCTGGTGAAATGGGGGGACGATGTTCTCATTAAGTCAGCTACGTCCCTCGATATTGAGAAAGGACTGAACCACTTGAATATGCTAGAAAGATCTATACAAGAATTACACGACTCCGCCATCCCTCGGTTACAGAAAGCTTCATTAAATCGACAAATTCGCGATTCGGTGCTACTACTACAACCAGAAGATCTGTTGACATCCTCAAAAGGCGAAGTTGTGAAACCAAGGTTATCGAAGGCTCACTCGGACGGAAATCTGAAAAGCGTTTTGGAGAATAGTAAAGACTCTCTTCATGTTGAAGAAAATCGTCGTGATTCAGGTATCAGCGAGCGCAGCGCGTACAGTGATAATTCTAATACTAGTGAGTCCCCCCCTGTTTCGACCCACTTCACAGATTCGGGTACATGCCTTTCGGAGACTCCTAGTATAACAAGCGTTGAAGATAGCCCTCTTGCTGTTCGAGCTTGGTCTCCTGCAGGGAAATCTATCCTGGATGACCTACCGTGCAGCCCTATGAGCCCTTCCCCACGACGCAACTCTGGTAACCTATCCCCCAGAGAAATGACGTTTTCTTCTCAAGGTACCGCAACGTCAAGTACCTCTCGTACTGTTACTAAAAGCACCCACCTATCTGTGACAACGCAGTCATCCCAAGGTACAACCGAATGGAGCAAAAAGACTGAAAAAGTCACACAGTATGTGCAAGAAAGTCAACAGGTCCATCCTCACTATAACTTGCGCAATTCAGAAGCTCGCACAGAATCACTTTCCAGTTTCGGCTCAAGCTCGATTGATCGCGGCAGCGTAGATTTATCTGATTCGCAATCGATTGAAGAGCTGGACGAAGTCCCCGAATTGATTGGTGCTAAATCAATGGTAGAAAAAGCTCAGTTTGTAAGCTCTTCGGAAAACACTACCAGCTCAAAGAAGAAGGCTTTTCAAGTATATATCCAGGTACTTGGTGACTATAAGAAGCCAACGGACGAGTATTTACAACGAACAATGTCTGTCAATTCTGTGTATGATAATTATCAAGATATGAAGAACAATATGGTTGAGAAAATGGCTAGTGCTCTTAGTGAGAAAAATGGTACAACATTGATCACTGCTAAGATGCCGTTGCCCGCGAAGAAGCAACCACTGTCCCCGACTGGCGACAATCAAAAGACTAAGTCATTAGACTATCGAAGTTTGCCAAAAATGAAGGTGAAGGCCCCTGTTGAGGAAAATGAAAAGCTAATGCCTCCATCTATCACCCATGCTACAAGTGAGACAAGTTTGAGTAGTGAGGATGAGGAGTGCACCCCTCCCCTAGACTCACTGGATGTAAGCAAATTTCTAGTCTTTCGCGACGAATCAAACGGTTCAATACTTTACGGAGGTGTTGCAGATGCATTAATTGTACATGCTACTAACTCCAGCAAGAAAGACTTTGTTTTTTCTGAAGCTTTTATTACAACATATCGTGCTTTTATTACGTCCTTTGAACTGATAAAGAGATTGATCTACCGAGGACATCGAATGAAGGTGAAACAACACAAACGTGCAAGTCAGAATGCCTTTCTATTATTGTTGAGAGTTATTGATGATTTGGTTGCTCCAATTCCGAAGAATATTTTGGATATGCTTGTGAAGGAGACACATAATTTGTTCTCCAATGGTCAACTCATGCTGGGGAAGTGGATCCGCGATCGGATTATACCAAAGAGCGAAATGCACTATCATATGGATAGCATTACCTTCCCAACAGCAGAATCGATCGAGAAGAATTGCTCAATATTTTCTTTTCATAGTGAGGATGTCGCCAAGCAGTTGACTGTCCAGGATGCGCAGTACTATAGCAGGATCGAGATCCCTGAGATATTATCGTGGGGGAAGGCGCAGAATGAAGATTTAGCTCCAAACCTTGCTGCATTTACAGAGCATTTCAACCAAGTTTCGTACTGGTGTCGAACCTATGTATTATCATTCGAGAAAGTTCACGACCGAGAGAAAGTTTATGCTAAGTTCTTGAAGATTATGAAGTTTTTGAGAAAGTTCAACAACTTCAATTCCCTCTTAGCAATCTATTCGGCACTCGATTGCTCAGCGATTCGACGACTGGAGTTCCCCAAGGCTAGTACAGATTGCTTAGCTCAGTTTTCATCTCTTATCGAAAGCGAAGGCTCTTTTAGGATCTACCGAGCAGCATTAGCCGAAGCCAAGCCACCATGTATACCTTACCTTGGCCTGATTTTACAGGATGTAACATTCACATACTTGGGAAATGCAGATGAGCTGCCTGATGGTAAAGTGAACTTTTACAAATGTTGGCAGTTGTTTCAGATGTTGGAAGAATTCAAGAAATTCCGAATTAGCAAGTACGAGTTCGAGCGAGACCCAAAGATCATGGCTTTCTTTGGAGGTTTTCAGAACTACTTATCTGAGGATGAACTTTATAATCGGTCGCTGCTATTGAAACCAAGATTATGAAACTGACCTCTCTAAGGTATATTCTATTCTAAAGTAATGATATATGCAGCCTTAGAAACTATTCAAAGGATGAGACAATTTGTTGTAGAAGGAAAAACTAAGGGTTTTTGATAAATTTCATTGTCTCATCTTGCCACTCTTGAGTTTTTTTAAGCATTTGATTCACATACTTTGTACTATTTAATTCTCAAATTTTTAAAGACTTATGTACAGTGAAATTGACAAATGTGACTTACTAAGGCTTAATATGACCTTACATTAAATATGAATTTATGTATATTTACAATAGGGCAGAAGTTAAACTATACGTTTTTTTAGTGAAAGCTTGTCAAGAGAATGAACATGCTTAATTATGGTGTACAATTCCTTTATTTTTATACTAGACACGTAGTTATTAAGTTAAGATGTGGTGGGGAAAAAGGCCTTTGACCAATTGCATCATGAATATTTTGTAATGAAATTGTTTGAATTATAAATAAAAAGTGTTTACATGAGCAACAAGTTTATTCTATAGTCTTTAAAATTTCTGAAATCTCATCAATCAAATTTGCAAAACACTGATTATATTCATACATTGGTGGGCTTTGAATTTAATTATTGTTTTGTTTTTTTATCCAAAAGTCATCTAAATACAAACTCATTTAAATACAAAGGTTGAAAGACCTGTTTGCAACTTTGTATTTTAATGATACTGCAATACTTTCAATACTATTGCATGCTATTTTTCCTGCAATTGTTCATGAAAAATGATAAATATAATTGAAGAGACTGTTTCCTGTTTAACGACAAAAGACCGAGAAATGACTAAGATGTTAGTGAGGCAAACCAGGGCAATTTTTGCCACAGAATGTTACTACTTTTTATTTCATACCGCATAATGAGATGAAGGTGATTATAATATTTTGCAACAATATGAATTTCTCTGAGGGTAAAATTTATCATTTTGTACGTGAAGCGTCAATTTTCCTTGATACAAAGTCATTTTGTTTATTACAAAATCATTGGCAATATACTACATTCCACATTTCTGTTTACGACCTAAACTAATGAGAGGTCAAGCCCAACCTAAAATGCCTTACATTTTTATGCCCCAAAAATTTATGTTCCAAATTTTATGCGTCCCACTAAAGAAGGAAATATTTTTCATATTTGCTCATGTAAACAGCTTTGTGGATGCAATGCACCTTTCCCAAATAAAGCTCGAAATTATTTGAATGAACAGACCCACCTTAGCAGAATCGACCTATGGTGTAATTTGTAGAAAAATGTAATACTAATATATATCAACATATATATATATATATATAGTCATATGATATGTATAGTTCATGTTGAATGCAGTTTTACAAAATGTGTGTACACAAGCTTTTGCAGTGTATTAAGAAATTAAAAAAGTCACATGTTGTGAACATATTTTGGCTGTGTCTTAATTTATTCTGAGTTGAACATCTGTGTATACACTATCGCTTTCTATTTGCTTTTCATTCTTGCGACATCCGTTGCAAGCAAAAGAGCAGAAATTTTACTATGCAGCCTCTACGGCTCTACCATCATTTTACTCGATTTAACAATTGCCTTACATTATAAAAATATGTTTCTTCCAACAGTGTTGACGTCTTAGCAATTCAACCTGTCAAAGATGTTTTGGCGGAAATACGTGAGGTTTATAGTATACCATATTCAATTGCTAATATTACCCTCTTTGAATGGCAAAGTGAACCAATATATTCCTATTTGTAGATATTGAGGACCTCAGCATTCTGAGACGCGAGCTAACAGGACGCTTTTTGGATACATACTTCACTGTGTTCAACAACATTTTTAAAAATCACGTGGCCCTTACCAGAACTAGAATTAGGACGCGATATATAAATACTGAAAAGTTATTGTCGTATCAGCAGTGCCATATTTCATTTGGTAATCAATATTTTCAACATAGAGTAAATACAATATTCACGGTCGCGTCGTTGTGATCGCGCCGTAGAATCGTGAGGCCCCTATGTTAAGCTGTTAAACGCCGGACGATTTTATCTGTCACAGTGAGCTTTTAATTAAAACTTAACGAGTTAAGTCTAAGGCTGGTTTGCACCAAAAAGTGATTTATTGAATGTCGTAGAATTTTGGTCAGGTCATGTGGAGTTTGACTTAAATTATATACCATCATTGCGTTTAGGCTAGAGTACAAAAACGTTCTTTTATGACGATATAAAGATCTTATTACTTTTGAACTCTCAAAAAATTTTCTTGGCAAAGAAATTACTTCAACCTGAATTTAATAAGTTTTCTGATGGACTTTGGAGAATCCCATGCATGTATAAGTAATTATTTCTGACTTGTCCATAGTGGCGTTTTACTGTTATAATTAGCCAATCAGTATACATGTTTAAATTGTGCCCAGTCATAAACCATTTGTTTACCCGTGTCTTGCATGGGCTTGTCTCTTCTAAAACTATTGTTCTGATTTCAAAGATTTCTTTCCTGTTTAGTTTAGCGGTACCTTTGTTTTGGTAAATCAAAGAAAAAACACCAGAAACTTCTTTTTTTAAGTCTAGAATGCGATTGCACATAATGTGCTTTGTCTGATTAAATTTCATTCTATTGTATTACCCGTTCTTCCGTAAACTAGAACAAAACACCTAGACAAGTTTATTGTCCAACCAGTAAAAGTGGAATTGCGCGAAACAGATCGACAGTGAGCGGCAACTTTGTCCTCTCTACTACAACAACCAATATATCTTACTATTGACCCATGGTTGTGTTTCACTAAAGCCTGAGCCGGTTGTTCGAAAGTTGCATGGATAGCGCTATCTTTTGGAGAATGAATTTTTCAAAGTTCATGAAATTTAGACAAAAATGTCGAAACTTCCAAGTTGGTCAACGATATCAATATTAGAGAATTAAAAATTCATCGATATCAGTCGTAATTTTATGTCATAATGATCAACGGAAATTTTTACCAAGGCTACAAAAAATCGCTATCTATAGTGGATAGTGTTATCTACCTTTCGAACAACTGGACTCTGCATGGTAGCATGGAGTCCGGCGTAACTGTCGTGCACGAAGAGGCACGGTATATCTCTCAACGGCCAAAATATTTAAACTTCTCTAAGCAGTAAATCTTATAAAAAACACTCGTATCATCTACAAATATATGCTTTGCTAATAAGTGATTTGAATCTGTTTCATTTCAGCAATTTAGAGAAATTGTGACTACACCTTTTCGACTATATATGGCTACCAGTCTTAAAGTGGTATCGAACAACAGTAGATGGCAGTCAACTTGCAGTTATTTGCAGAAAATCACGTCAGTTTGTTTCATTATACAAAGACAAGACACGTACAAGACACGTATACAAGACACGTAAAATTAAAACACGCTAAAAACACGTAATGAAGTGAGAATAAATTCCATTTGTTCTTCTTACAAGAATACAAACTTCTGAATTTCACTACCACTTATTAGCTGCCCCATGAGGTCTACTGAAACCCATCTATCTATATTTAGACGTGCTTTCCGTGCCTAAAAACAACTAGAAATTTCTGTAAGGTGTAAAAGAAGCATCTATACCTTCAGCTTATTAGCTTTGCGGGGGGATTTAGTTTCCTCGTAACAGTGTTTCCTTAAACCAACTGTATCTTTGTGTGGGAACGTTTTGCTCTACCCATATTTATCCAGCACAGCAAGCAAACAAATGGTAAAAATAGTCGTGACGTTATACCATCTCCTATGGCGAGTTGGGCAGGGCCGTCTCCTCCCACTATCTTGAAGAAAACGTGTATCGTTACGAAAACAAAAGAAATTACTCAAGCAGCCAATGGCAAAAAATTGCAGTGTTTTTCCAAACCGAAAGAACCGTAAATTCTACTGTAAGCTATTTTAAAAAATTCCATTAGATTCTTCGTGTTTTTTTTGATAAATCTATTGTCGAATGGTGCTATATAAAAAAGATGACGTCAGACGCAGAGCTCATATTTTCTGAGAGCCAACTTTAAGAAAGTTTTTGGTGTGGGAAGAGAAAATATTGCCAAGCAAATACTGGAAAAAATTGAAGTAGCCAGCCCGAAAGCAAACTGTCCACAAAAGTATTGCGACTTTCAAAACTTGCTCCCTATCCCCTAGTTTCAATGTTAGAATGCCTGTTTTCTGTAAGAGAACCATAATCTGACAGTAATATTGCAGCAGCATTTCCATTAGCGACGTTTCGACGTATAAAACAGATTCTGCCATGCAATTCTTGACAACAACATTGACATGTGGGGGTGGGAGGGGTGTTTGTCTTAGATATTCGTGTGGACAGTTCTAGTTCATCATATAAGTCCTTGTCGACTAGTTTGAAAACATTTCATGCCCCAAATTCAATGGAAATCTCTAGAAGCATTCCTATGAGTTCATTAATATTAGGACTGGGAAAAATGAAAACTTTCACTTCCAAAATGGGCCAACATCGTTCAGATTGCAGTAATCGTAATGTTATCGCATACCTGCTCATTACAGGTATTCGCAAATTATCCCCAATCCTACAAAAGTCCTATTTATAACTTTAAAGTCCCTATTTATAACTTTTCGTAAACATTCACATCATATATGTGGGTGACACAAACCACAATTCATTTTAGTTAATTCGGGTGTCGGGCGATTTGGGTTTTCAAGAAAAACCGCTATGACGAAGCAGTTTGGACTTCATTAGTATCATACTGGCCACAAGAGTTGTCTCGTCAAAGCTTACAAGTGAAATTGAAGAAATGCAAAGGAATCGACTGTCGAAATCTATTTATAAACTTGTTATTCACTTGTAGTTTTAACCTGTCCCGGTCATACAATTCCACCTCGAATTCCACAACAACTCGGCAAAGGAGGTCAACTCTTTTCACTGGGACAACTTGTTGAATGTATCAGCCCCAGATATGGGTCTGGGAAAACGTTTAACAAAATATCGTGATAGATTTGTATTGCGTGATAATCGCCATGAGAATCCATTATTCATGCACGTACCAGTTTCACCGTTTATCACACAATCCGACGTTTAGTGCATAGAGCCAATATTGTTGCCAATGTTGTTGTCACTTCCAGCCGGTAATGTTCCACGGGTGACGCCGTCATGGCTAAATATAACTTAAGTTGTTGCAAACTACTTGACTTTCGTTGACGTTTCCGCCACTTCCGCTATGCCAGACAGGCCTTGACCACCTTGGCTTTTACACAGAGGGAAGAGCAATTCAATTCGAGTACTACAACGCACGTGGTCCATTTGAAACATCGAATTTGTCATATGCGAATCTAATAAAAATGACTTTAAAAAGGTCTTTGTTCGAGTTGAATTTCAATAGATTCGCCTTGAGAAATGCGACGTCTCTGCCCGGGCTATTCTCCAAAATATCCTACTTCGAAACGTCAGTTCAACCTTGAAGTCGCAATGTTTGCAATACTCTGAGGTATCTAATTGCTCTGTTTTATTAAGGCCAGTTCACAAAGGCGATTTTTCTCTTAGTGTATGTGATCGAGTAGGTTGAGTGGCGAGTGTATTAGCAAAATTGTTGGACGAAGTATCTTGCCAGTTATCCACTCTATCACATCGTTCAACACGAGCAAGATCGCATCGAAAATCGCCCGTGTGAACTGGCCTGTAGAATTCCGAGTGGTTCCCGTGAAGTTGTACTTTGAATCTGTGATCAGTGTCGGGCAAGCCTAATTATATACACACTGCTGTCGCACAGCACAGCTGGCTCGCTACAAGTCTTTGCAATTAAAAGACAGTTGATTAGTGGTAAGCCGATAAAATTTAATGAAAATAGGATTACGAGATAAGCCATTATTAATGATTTACGTCGAAAGTAGAAGTGTTATCAGCAAAGCGGACGCTCGCTTCAAGTTCTTACACTAAAAATTTTTTGTTTGCAAAATACAGCGAAAAACTCTTTGTTTCAAAAACACTTGAAAGTGCACCTGCATTAATTCCGGTCCGACAAATTATTCCCCAGAGTCTTTTTCAACCGGGCCGGGTATCCTCACCTAAAAGACATGGGAACGAGGATAAGGAAAATAAGCCCATGTTACTATCACGAAAATTTTCCTTTGACGTCCACCCGACTAGCCCAATTCTAATCATTTCACTTCCGTGATTAGTAACACGGGCTTGTATCCAGGATAAGTTATTAGTATATTCGTGCTCAGGACTTCATGGATCACTCGTTCCCTGAGCGTCAATTATTTTGGCGAAGAAGCTGCAGGCTTGCAGGATTGGCGAATACGATTGACTCGTTCAAGAGCGAAGTGTTGGATTCATGTTGTTTGCTTTTTCGGAGGCGATTTTAATGTAGACGGTAGTAACACATCACTGAACTGTAGTACCAATTATAAATATCTGCCTAGCTATTTTGAGTTAGTATTGTATTTAAAACGCATTGCCTCGTGAAGATTGTTCATTGGAGTTATCTCAATCTTAAAATCATTTAAGTAGTCATTAAAACGTCCAAACATGGCAATTAAAATCATTACCCGCGGCGCAAAATAACAAAGCAGAGAACAGTGTTTATAAAATAAATTGTTAACATAATTGTGTAGGTCAAATTTAGATATGATCCTTGTAAGCCCGTTCTCCACTACGCGAATTTGTTCGCGCGAAGAAGAAATCTGGCAAC
>JAODVQ020179447.1:0-14577 GCA_025400075.2 Phenganax stokvisi
GAGATCCAAGTTGTTTGTTGTCAGCTACAGAGAGTAGCTCCCATTGAGATTGTCCAGAACTCTCTACTAGCACTGAATGAGAACAATAAAACACAATAACCATCAATCACAGTAACTAAGATCATACTTACTGAACTGTAGTAGAGTTGTGTCTGCTAGTTTTGGTTGTTTGTCATCTGATCTAGTCCATCGATCAGAAGATCCTCCAAACTCCATCACCTCTGTCAGCCCAGGACCCAGACTGTAGGCACTGAGAGTGTGACTCCAACGACCCTTCTTGGTAGCATCCACCTGTTCACGTAATACTTCATAATGTTAATACTTCCTGTTTGTTAATTATGTAATGAGAAAACTACTGGTACAGGCATATGCAAGATTATTCCACATAGATTGGGCAGTTCTTTGCTTGCTATTGCCTCCAGTATGAGCAGGGAATACACAATCTCAGTAGAACAACGTTTTTGTCATAGTAAACAATACTATAACATATTCCGATACATTGCTCTCTGTGAGAGCGTTTATTGCATTGTGGAAGCATGTTAGCTACTAATACGTACTCAATAAAATTGGATCATAATTTTTATATAGTATGAAAATAGGCAACCAGATCTCTGCATTTCCTTAGCAGCAAAAGGAACACAATATAGAATTAGTTAAGGCCATAATAGACAGCACACAGAGTGCAACCAGTAACAGATGTTAGGCAGCAAAAGAGATCTAAGTGTAAATGCAACCTGCCACAACCACAATGACCAAAAAAGTGTACAGAGGAAGCGTTATAGAAGGAGGGCTGAGTAAAAATTTGACATAGTGTTTACTTAGTGAATTAATCACAGTGTTTCAGACCGAAAGGACCATTGTAGTGTTGCTGGAGTCTATGGAAGACAGAAACCCAGCCACCACTAACAGTCCAGAGGGATAATAATGAAGCCATGGAATAATGCGTTGTGCATTACATATCTAAGAACTATTTTATGTATAGTAATCATGGTACAGTGAAACCTGTATTAAGGAGCCAATATAAGTGGCCACTTAATAAAGTGGCCTTATAAAGGAGAGACACCTTGGAAATGAAGCAAGGCAAGGCAAATGCACAAATAACAAATCATCTACATCCCCAACAGCTTCTTTTTCAAAGGAAAAATCAACTGCTCTGGATGGGACTCGAACCCATGACACTACGCAGACCAGGCGAGTGCTCTACCACTGAGCTACCGGGTCGGGCTTGAGTCAACAACACAATACAAGGCAAAGGCAGGTCAACTTCATCACTGTAAACTGTGCAAAGCACAGTTATTCTTAACCTAGTCTGTATGTGAAGGCCTATAAAGGATGCTGCAAGTAAACCACACGCTGTAGCATAGTCAAAGATGCTGGTAGAGGAAGATGGCCAAAGTGGCGAGAGCAGCAAAAGTGACTCCCCCAAAGAACATAACCGGAGCACCACAGAGTCCGGCCAGATACAAATGACGACTCCTTGAAAAAAAATGAATGTGTTGCCAGAATTTGCAGACTAGATGATACCGTTATGGGACTTTTTGGACTGGCTGGGATGTTAAATGGAGGTGGCTGCTTTATTCAGGTACCTATCTATTGAGTTTACAGGGCAAGAATTCAGGACATAAAAAAAGGTCTTCTAAAAGAGCTGGCTGCTGAGTACAAGTTGTCGTTACGCAGTTACACTGCACATAGATAGCTATATACCATCTAACATTATCATAAAACAAACCTTTCTCCATTTCTCTCTCTCTACATCAAGAATCCAGACATCATCTAGTGGATGATTCTGTCTGTTCTCTCCTCCAGTCATCAGTAGTTGAGGAAACTGCTGACCATAGTTGAGACAACAAGCTGCATAACTAGATCTCTCTTCTGGCCATGGTTCATCTCCTGACTTGCTTAGTTTCCTCCAGTTCTGAAATAATATTCACTTTGTGTTTATACCAGAAGGGACACCAAACTGTATACTAGCGGGAATTTAAAGATCCTGTCTTGGGACGTGCTACATGTATTTTCACAGTTACAATCAATGTATTATAGATACCATGATAGAGTGGTCTAAGATGTATACATCATTCATGCGACCTCTATAATAATTAATGTTGTAGCCTCCAAACATAACAGCTCTTTTGTCATCAACAGCAGTGAAGTTAAAATGTGAACAAGGAGGAGGCTTCTCTCCTGTTGTGATAGGACAAGTCCACACACCTGCAGTGATAATAAACTTGTATTATATACCACGTCAACATTTGCCTAATAACTAATTAATAGCTAGCTACCTTGTGAGATATTGTAGGCGTGGAATTCATTAGTCCATCCTCTACCATCATTAAGCATCATACTCCTGATGAATGATTGAGGCTCAGTAGGACTAGTTGGTATTCCAATACCTCCCAGTACTCCTATACTATCTCCCAGTGATATCATTCCACATCCATACTTAGGCATTGGAGCTCCGTCTGCATTCTGAGGAGACAGTTGATTCCACTGCCAAGACCCAGTGTCCAGTTTGTAGAGAGTATTGAAGCATTGACTACCATCATATCCACCAAACAATAGGAGATCATTAGCGACTGATGTACTGGCTGCAGCATACGTTCCAGGAGATGGAGTTACTCCTGTGACAGGTCGTTGCTCCCATTTCTCAGAGTAATTATCGAAGATGTCTACGACCAAGCTCAAACGCTGTCGGTTCTCGTTCGTGAAGTCTCTCGTTCGCCCACCCTGTACGACTAGTTTATTACCCACAAGACAGGATATATGCCTGAACCTCGGTAATGGCTCTAGGAGCCGCGGTGTAGGCATGCTAGGAGACAACAGAGATGCTAACCCCGCCATTGCGTGAAAAAAAGGTGGGGCTAAGAAATACCCGTATGCAAGGATTTTCTCGCAAGTCGTTCGAAACTAAGGGGCTGAGACAAAGACAACTCTAAACAACCATTGTGAGAAAATGATTGCGTTTTGATGAGTCTGTAACTATTAACATTGGGTCACAAGACTCAGCTAAACATGCAATTCTTCTGCAAGAGGAGATACCGGACTGGCTTTTTTAATGAGCAATGATTAAACCATAATTTGGCATGTAGCTAATGCTTTTCCTTGATATTGCCAAGTATGGCTGAGGCTAGCCTCATACCCAGGCTCATTATGTGGGGGCGGAAAAAAGAGCCTTACACTGTTCGCGCATGCGCGTAATCTTACCGACTTTCCGGTAATCCGGACATTTTCCGTATATCTCCGTGCTTCGTAACGTCAGAGGTGGGCGCGGTCTAATCCTCTGCAGCAAATCTCGTTGAATTTCACCGTCAGATCCCTCAAACCGCTGAAGCTTTCTCCTGTTCTTATCACATGCGTACTCAGAGATGCTGTCTCTCTTGTTAGCTGAGACCTCCGAATGCGGAGAAAGCGGTGTAGAGGTGTGGTTCTCGAACGCAGGTTGAAGTGCTCCGATCTTTCGCCAGTACTTACACAGCGTGAGAATCGTATTAAGCGTGAGTATTAGCAACAGTAGCCTCGCATGCAAAGCGGTATAAGCTTGTGACGTCGCCATCCTGGAGAAATATAATGCTGTAAACGGAGCGCGCGCGCCGCTAGCGACACAACTAACTACGTCATTCACGTGAAAGAGGGTCTTAATTACGCGCATGCGCGAACAGTGTATACCAGGCTCTTTTATAATGAGCCTGGGTATGAGGCTACAAACCAGCGTGTTGCCGAAGTGGCCCCGAAGAGAGTGAATAGTGTAAAGTGACCTGAGATTCCAGCTTATTTGAATAAGCGTGAAATGACATTAGCTAGCGTATTGTGTCCAACAGCTGATTTTTGGTTCCGAATATCATTCTTTGGTTTAAGTAATGGTTGTAAATGGAATGCATTGTCAGGTCTATGCACTGGACATTTAGAATGGTATAATAGAAGAAATTTTTATTTCGGAGTCAAGGACATTCCTAAGACATAAGAATTTAGCATCACTAAGTACCTTAATATCTGTGCAGTCATTAAATTTCAAGCTTCCTTACAACCAAAAACATAGCATACGTAGATGAAGTCTGGTGGGTATATTTGCCATCCGTCCGTCTAGCCTTTAGAAAAAATTCAGTAACCAATATTTTATACATTCAACAGGCATTTCTAAAAAATTCTCAAACAGTACATGATTAACTTCTGAATTTATACCTACTGCTATCATGTTTCTAAGGATTTCTACAGCAAAAAAGGTGTATTTATATCAAATTATTATTAATCATATAAAATTAATATTATAATTAATATTTAAGTTATTTCAAATCATAATATCTTGCTGTAGTTAGGTTATACCTTGAGGAACTAGGCTATTGAAAAAATCTGGGACTTTTTGGAGCTGTCGTTTTAGAGAAACTACCTAAAAACTATCTTTATCGCAATTCGGACGGGACATGACCCCGCCTTCTTCTCGCGAGTGGGTGGTAATGAAAGTGGACAAACGCTATAATCACCGTATAGCTTAGTGCTGTGGCTAGCGCTACTATTCCAAACTAACCTCTCTTACTTTTATTATGTTTGCCAGCGATAGATTCCCATTTCCGATTGTACCTGTATCTGAATTCTGATTTCGCGGCTCTGCCGTGCACACAAGAAATGTCCGACGCTTATGAATATTTTTCTGCGAGTTAGCCTTACCCCATACTACACGCTAAAAGAGCTAGAGACCAACTCAGCCTTCAAGGGAATTTATATATGCGTCCGAATATACATTGCGTCCGATCATCAGTGGCTTACTCTAAACGATGTTGTTTGCATACAGCTCACTATGACAAGCTTCAACATAAATACAGTTTACTTATTTTCAAAAATTGTTTTACAAGTAAAGAATTTTTTTATATACATACAGTGCTGAGCCTGAAGAGAGTAGATTCTTCTCTTTTTCAGTTTTTGGTTAGTATCTCAGTCATACACTGAGCTATAACCAAGTGTTAAATATGAGAATGATCTTCAATCTCTGCTAAACATACAAGTTAGTTTTGAGCTAACACACGCGAAAAGCGAATTACGTGACGATCTATTGACATCACGCATACTGCAAACTTGGCGAATTCGGGCTTATTTCTCCCGCACGCTATGTGTTTAGCTAAAACTAACTCTATACATCAGTGGTACATTTCAGCAAAGATGTATATTTCAAAGTTTGGAACCTTAACTAGTAAAAATGTAGCTTAAATTAGCATAACGCGCAAGGACCCCGAAAAACGCCTTTTTGCCTATTACCTGCAAACAAAGTGAGAGTGGTGATTTTTTTAGTGTCATAGGTAGACCTATAGGCAAGGATTATGCCTATCAACTTTTAGTTCTTAACTCGTAGTATTTCTTGAGTAATTAGCCTAACTGTTTTTTAAAGGTACATACACTTCGCTTTGGCTGATGTCACGTGATTATCACCTCTGGTCATGTGACTAACATCAGAATGTTCAGAAGAGATTGAAGATCATTCTCATATCTTACACTTGGTTATAGCTCATTGTATGACTGAGACATTAACCAAAAATTGAAAAAGGGAAGAATCTACTCTCTTTGTGCTTAGCACTGTAAAATGTATCGAATTAGAGTAAAAAATCAATTATCAACCGATATGTAGGATCGGACATGTTATCTTTCGGACTCGATGACATAACTTTAAACCTGTATCAATATAAGGTAGGCTTAGCCCATAAGCCTCGAACGCCGACAAAGAAACATCCGCAGATGCTGTTGCGAGGAACTGGAGTAACATAAATGCGCTGCCCAATAATATATAACTACTGATGATTTTATGGACGCACGGACTGACGACTGGAGAAGTGCGTGTGAGAAAATATATCGTGTCAAATGTACTACATACCATAAACTCAGGCAGGCATACACTGGAGGGCGATATTCACAAACCAGCCACCAACAGTGGCGTCCAAAAATAGAGAACGACCCCGCATACAATTAACGTGCAGGTGCAGTATAGTTATTTTTACAATTTCTTTGTTATTGGTTCCTGAATCAGCATCTTTTGTCCATCTCCCAAGGATACTTGCAGCTCAGACTCTGAAAAATAACACCATACACGATGTGATTTCCCTGATGTTTTAAGCATTCTATAATTATTTATTATAATATTTATGTCTTTTTCTTGATAAAAACATTCCCTTTAATACCTCACATACTGACCTGGTACACTGTTGCCAGTTGTGAGACTGGTCACTGTCCTTCTTCCTCTACCCCTGCCACCTCTGCCCCTTCCTTGCCCTTGTCCCCTACCACACAACCGATTGATTGTTCTCTGTAGTTCAAGAATGCTTAGTTTAGCAACAGAATACACATTCTTCCTAACCTGTAGTCCCGGTGAAAACTGCTACTGATGACGCACTTATAGCTCCAGCTACACCACACACACACTTCTAGGTACTGCCTTTCTCTTCCCAGAAACACTAGAGTCTGAGTTACATAAACACAATAAAGGGTGCAGTAGTTGTTAGTAGGGTAAGCATTATGCATACTTTGAGCATTTTCCACTTGAGAGGCCTCACGGTTACTCTCAGATTCTGATTCTAAAATTACACTATACCTTTTAGTAATATAGTATAGTTATACCTACCTGGTACACTGTTGCCTGTTGTGATAGCCCTTCGTCCTTTTTCCCTCTTCTTCCTATAATTCCTACTTCTTTGTCCCTGCTGAATTCTGTTTCCTTTTAATGCTTAAGATGATACAGAATTTAAGTCATCGAGTACGAAGGATAACGTGTCCGATCCTACATGGCAGTTGATAATTGCTTTTTACTCTAGCTGGCCAATAATGCATGCCCAGTCACAAATTTGATTTGGTTATTTTCAGAATATCATTTGTTTACTGTTGTTGTGTACTTGTTGTTTACAAACATAACACCATCAATTAGACTCACATATAAACTGCTACCTAAGCACTACATTTTGTAAGCATAGGTTTCTATAATTTTAGAGGATTTGTTAATTGTTGTTTAAACCAAGTTGTTTACAAAAAAAAGTTCATTCACGTATCAAACAATATTAACCCGCTGCACATAAGCCAACACCCAACCTATATTTCACTACTCTTGGTAGTTGTGTGGAGTAAATGATGGCCGGGGCTGTGACACATGCCAGCAGTATGAATTACCTCCTGGGCGTAACCTTTATCCCCTATTATATTATAACTTTTACTTAAACCCATCCACTGTGCCCAGAAGGTGCCCAATTATTAATTTAACTGACCCTTCCCCAGGTGGTACTACATTGCCCGAGAGGATACCACTAGTTTACCGCCAGCATGAATCCATAACCGATATAATCACTTGGACCTGCAATGACAACTATAAATAGGTCTTATATAACCGCCCTAAGCCGGACACAATTTTTCTGCTCGAGTGTGTACACCCCGACCTCGGTGATGCTAGGGGAGCCCCCAAATGTCACCCCAAATGACCCCAGCATTCCCCAATGACTGCGCACTTCACCACCCAGACCTAGAAATATTTTATTTTTGTTTTATTTTCTATTTATTTATTCATTTATTAATTTTAAAACACAGCGATGAAATAAGAGTTTGGGAGATCGCCGCCAGTTCAGCTCTGGGCATTCTTATATACCTTTTAAAGGAGTCACTTTTCCATCTGCCGAGAGTCTGTATGGTTGAGTCAGCAATCCCTCTCACCACAGCAGTTGTGGCGGCCCCAATTCTGAAAGAGTTTCCGGAGAAATTATTGCAATCTATTCCTGCTGTCATCAACACCTCCCACACTCACTTTACGAGCTGTTTCCTAATAAGCGGTGACCTATCTCTGTGACAAAACAGGGGTCCAGGGTTGAAGACTTGTATGGCTAGATAAGCTAGGACTGCCCTCACTGGACAGACCTGAGAGTCCGTCTTGCCCACCACAATTGTGACCCCTTGTCTCGACTGGTCAGTTTTTGAACCTTTTATCTCAACTAGCAGTAGTGTTGGTTTCTCCGTTGAATCAACTGTAAGCTATTGAGAGGTTCCAGGACAGGTCGTAACGTCCCAATTGACATGTGAATTCTCCAGAGCCCAGGAACCCAAAAACCCCCAGGCAGCATGCTGCCCAGAGTAGTTTATTCTCGTAATTCGTCGGATTCTGCCTTAGCACATTGTACACCTTTTCCAGGATCAGGGGTGTACTTGGTAGGCGATTGTCCCCACTAATTGGTTACTCCCTCCTGATTCCCCTCAATAGTAGGTCCAACTGCAGTCTTCCAATCAAGGGGTCGCCATAACCATTAGCCACGTGGAGAAACCTGACTGCCGACAGGTATGATCGAATAGTTGAATAAGCTAGTCTCTGGGAGAGGTCTGCTACAAAGAGTATCAATTGCTGTTCCGAGGCCTGGAGTGGGGTGAGACTGAACCTACGACAGAATCCCATGTGTGCATTTTGCGGAAGTGTATGTTTTTCTTGTACTCTGTGCCACGCTATGTTCAATGAGGCTGCCAGCGACTTTCTCCAATGCTGTGACAACAGTCTGGTTAACTCAACACTAGTACCTCCCACAGATAGTCTGGGATAGGAGTCGGGTGCTGTCTTGCCTGGGGGTTCTCTTTCCTGAATACCTGCAATTGATTGCGAGAAAAAGCATCAGCACATGTGTTATCTACACCGCTGATATGAGATGCTTTCAGATTTATATTGTAGTATGCTGTTATGAAGTGTAGGCAGCGCAGCAAGTGCATCACTGTGGCGTCAGAGCTGGTAATTGACGAGAGGATCTGAACTACCGCCATGTTATCACATCGTACAAGAATTTATATTATTCCCCTCACCTTCTCTATCGCCGGTCTTCCATTTGGGTTTTGTCTCGGAGGCCCCGCCTGCTCTAGACTTTCCTTAGCTTCGGCCTGTTAGCCCGTGCCACTCAGGGATGTCTTCTAGAATCTCACGAAGTAGCTACTTGTTTGACAACTGATTTTACCAAGGCAAGAGAACCTCCAGCTCCCTCTTCGTCCCCCATCCTGAGGTAGTCAGACTGCACTTCTTGTCAACGCTGGCTTCGATCAGCCTAGATTTGCCAGCCACCACTTCTGTCTGCACGCTTCCCAAATGATACTGCTGGCTCAGCCTCCTCCGTTGCACATGCGTACAGCCCCACCTGCCACAGCATTTGTGTGTTAACATCGTATAACATCCTATTAAACTCCTATTTATGTACTGAATTTCATAAAGATTGGTTATTATGGTTTTCGGAGATTTTTTTTTTGTTGTGTAGATAGTGCTACTAAAACTTGATTACAAACATCTCAATATGACATGAAAATACACATACCTAGAGAAATGTATCCATCATCAACCACTATGTACTTTCTGATGGATTTATACTTTCACTGAAGGACGTCGGTGGCTATTGGTAGTACCAAGGTGTAGTTCGATGTAACAAACCTAGGTAGAAAATATTCATCGCCATCTGAAGTTAACCAAGGAGTAGCGAGGCCGCGAAGTTAGAATCCGAATTAATGTATATTCGGGCGAAAGCCATGTATTGTCTGACAGTCCCATATTCTGGAAAAGGTAAGAGTTAAAAGATGTAGCTGTTACACTAAATTGTTAGCTATATCTCTTGACTACACATCGATATACAGTTTGCTTCATTACGTCGTCATCCGTCCCTTCCAGTGTGCCCATTACTGGGTGCAGTCGCAAGATCGCAGTTTTTCGCGAAAAGTGGTTTGTCTTATCCTACATATCAACCCACTATGATTATGTCTGGTAATTGCTTGACAACTGAACATTGGGACCTTGCTTCATTAATAGAACCAATCTCCTCCCATTTTCCCTCAATCACCTCTGGTAAATAGAGTCTACTGGATTTGTGATAAGCCCGCCCTCTACATGGATTAGCTGTCCACAGAGAGTAACAGGTAACCAGTCAATCTCGGGCTCAGGATCATAGTACCAGGGTGAATTGATATTTTTCTTGGCCATAGCAGATAAGTAGGGGAAAACAGCTCCATGGCAATATAGGGAGACCGCGATGACATCATTGAGTGTGTAGGGAATCACATGACATTCATGAATCAAATTAGTAAAGAAGCATCAATGCAAGGCAAGTGCATACAACAACAAAGCAATACCACCCAGGTCAGCCCTTTTCAAAGAAAAGAACTGCCCTGGATGGGACTTGAACCCATGACACCCGGCATTCCGGGCCGAGTGCTCTACCAACTGAGCTACCAGGGGCAGTCAGTTGGCATTGGACCCGAGTCAACTATACAACACAACAGTAGGCAAGGCAAGGAAGATATTTCTTTACTGGACTGTGCTAACACAGTATGACATTCATGCACGGGTCATGTGATTATGTAACTTGAATATTCAATCCCTATCTTGACTACACATACTACGTCATCCCTATAACTTGTCTCCTTGCTTTTAATACATCCCTATAGCTATTCCACTTTTTAAAAATTCAACGAATTTCTTATTTACTTACAAAGCACTACGGTAGTTTGTGATATTATACAGATAGAGAGAGAGGTTAAACAATCTTTCATGGGGGTATATATTAGGAGGGTCATTGAAATGTCTTTCTGTTTCATGCTGAACCAGGTGAGAACAGTACATAAATATGTGGTCATCATTATTTATCACTCAAATATGTCTCATTGCTATCCAAAAACAATTCTCTTAATACAGTGGTTTTCATGTAATAATCAGTGAGTAAGAACAAGAATACTGTGTAAGACAAGAGAAGCTGATTGTATAATATATACTCTGTATGTATCATGCATTCATGAAAGTACTACTGAGCTATACCCATGTCTATTTAGATTTACTGCTATGCTGAAGGAGTTTGAGCTCATTCTCTGTAGTTAGAAAGTGATGCATGCATTTCCGCTGGATTTACTTAGCTAGCTGGCTTGGATAGCTAATGAGTAAACAGTATAACTTTTATAGACCGACTGAGAGCTACAGCGCTCTCTGACATAATCTCTAGTGGATCGTCAGATATGATTTAATGAAAAGCACTGAAACACAAACCTTTGGTGCAGACAATAAATGCACTAGGAATCGGCTACCCAAAGTGGTGATTTAGCCACCACAGCCTAACTAAGAGAAGAAGTGCTTTTAAACCTTGTCCTTTCTGTATAACAAAAGACTACACAAAATGTGACAAACCTGTGCGGAGGTAGGCGTGTCTCGTAATCTAGGGAAAAAACAAAAAGGTAAGATCATGAGAATCGAATGCTCAGGCCTACTTTACTGACTCTTACATAGGTAGTGAGTAACCTACAGGCTATTTGGCTTAACACAGACTCCGAGAGACAAACTTGAACTGTTTTACACAACTACACATGATTGTGTGTGACTGTCAATATGGCCATTGATAGCAACTAAGTTCGTTGTGATAATTGCTACATCTCAGGAATGAAGCATTATCACCCAAAACCAGATCAATAATTTTGATGCCAATTGCATTAAGAGCAGACAGCCTCCTTTAAGACGTGAAATATACTTCAAGAAGGGAGATGTTTGATAATGGATGGACAGACGCATGGCATGCACACCCATACTAGTGTGCATGACCTGCCTTTGCCTTCTATTGTATTGTTGACTCGAGCCCGACCCAATAGCTCTGGTATATAGCTCAGTTGTATAGCACTCGCCCGCTCTGCGTAGTGTCATGGGTTTGAGTCCCATCCAGAGCTGTTGATTTTTCCTTTGGAAAAGGAAGCTGTTCTGGATGTTGTTGATTTTTTAATTGTGCATTTGCCTTGCCTTGCTTCATCGCATTGATTCATGCAACTATCCTAGTTTAGTGTTTGGTGTCTGGTGGTTTAAGTACCCTGGCCTTCACATAGAGACTGGGTTAAAAATTACTGTGCTTTGTACACTTTACAGTGATGAAATTGACCTGCCTTTGCCTTCTATTGTGTTGTTGACTCAAGCCCGACCCAGTAGCTCTGGTAGCTCAGTTGTATAGCACTCGCCCGGTCTGCGTAGTGTCATGGGTTCGAGTCCCATCCAGAGCTGTTGATTTTTCCTTTGGAAAAAGAAGCTGTTCTGGATGTTGTTGACTTGTTATTTGTGCATTTGCCTTGCCTTGCTTCATCACATTGAATCATGACCTTGGTTAAACTTTAATCACTACACAATGAAAAAGTAAAAAGGTCAATCTTGCTGTCTCTCAGTCCATTGGGTGTTTAGTGTTCTCAGCGTCATAAAGAGGATACACAGTTCCTTTCTCCATAGCATCTGCATTAGGTAATGTACATGTTTGCTGTTCAACAGCCACATGTAGAAATGACACACTCACTCAAAACTTATACAGTCTTATACTGTGGTAATTTTAAACCAAGCTGTAATAATAAAAAGCTATAATATATGCACACTCCTTGGCCATTGTGGTTAATATTCGGGTAAATTTTTTCTCAGTATGGAAAAAGATTGTTGCATAAAATTGCATTCTACATGCTTTCTAGGCTGCAGATGTTGACGCATATAACTCTGCCTATGTGTATGCTATGAGTGATGCATTAATTGCATTAACACGTAGCTAAAGTAATGTAGCAGTGAGCAATACCAATTACACCGTTTTCATATCATTCATTATCTTTTCTTGAGGGGATTCAGCATTACTTGGAGGGCTTGTTGCACTAAGAGACACTGCCAACAGTAAAAGAATTATGTCTCATGCCACTGTCTAAAGCTATGATATAATAATTATTGGGATAGGCAAACTTATGTATAGCGCTAATTCTGGGCCTAGGGTAAGTCGAAGTGTTGATCTTCCTTCACTGCGATAACTCATAAATGTAACAATAATGAACTCAACTTTTTATTTAGATGTCAATTTATGTATTATACATCATCCCTATAATATGTTCATAACACAGTCTCAAGTGATCCACAAATCATGGTTCCTGGTGATGGTGGTGACGAAGTAAAATCAAAGCCAATACCTCCAAAAGCAAATGGTATTATAAAAGATTTCTTTATGTATGTTCTCTATATCTCACCTTTAGCTGCAGTGTTAAAGAAAGAAATTAATATTTTCAATCAACGCTTCATCTCTATAAAATTGTCGACAATGCATTGTTTGGAAAAGTGTAGTATTGCTGTGTCTACTGTTGTGTTTTTGCTCACCTCACTTCTGAGTGTGGGCGAGAGCCGAAAATTTCTGCAAGAAAAGCACAAATCACTTAAAAAGTGTGAGGATCACTGGGAGCTATTCAATGAACTTAACTTACACTGGAATCCTCTTTCTTATCATCTTCTGCAAGGTCTTCTGGAAACTCTCTTTGCACAAAATTCTGAGTTCAAGCAAGTGAATGTGAAAATGCTGGAATACAATAGAGATATGAAGAGATTCAGAGAAAAAACTACTTTGAAACTGTTTTGTGTTGTTGCTCCTGCTATGCTTGTCCTTGAAGCAAAGCCTCCACCACCGGAATTTCAAGAAATGGTTGTTGAGTATAACTGGCCAGATAGCATTACCCTTGAAAATGTGGAGAAATTCAGAATAAGCTTTTCCAACGTGTTTGGTCTGCCAGAATGTGCTATGCTGGTCAACATGATAAAGAAGGGCAGTGTTAAGATCACCTGGTTTGTAGTTCTACCACCTTCTTTTCTCTCCCAATCTCAGAATGAATCCATCCTAAAGTTATGCAAAAACTTCAACATAACTTCTATCAGGATGAATGGCTTGCCAATTTATCCACTGCCTCAAGTCATTATTTCGGTGAGTGCCATTACTCTTGTTTACAATAATAACAATAATTTGATACTTTTCACAGGCTTCTGGTTCACAACGAGGCTCGGTGAGTTTAAAACTGATATTTATCTTATCACAATAATTATCTTTAGGTTCTGTCAATTGAGAGCGGATTTCGTAGCATGCATTCTATGGAATCTGCAGATATATTGAGGTATAATTTTTGCGCAGTAAAGGCTTGAGTTGGCATTTAAGAGGGCACATTTTTTTGGTGCAAGTAGATGAAATTCTAACGAGAACACACAATATTATTTTGTCTAAAGAGGCCCCCCAAATGTGTAGGGCTGAATAAGGTTGTTAGTGAACTTGGGGAAGGTATTAAACTGGCTGATATACTGTCTGAAGGGATAATAACCACTTAAGGCATGTGGTACATTTATTCGTCACTATAAGGTAGCAGCATAATGAAATTTTGTGGAGAAACAAACAACGCAAGTCAAATGCAGAACAAAAAATCAACCATGTCCAGGACAATCCTTTTTGAAGAAAAGGACTGCCCTGAACGGTACTCGAACCCGTGACACCCGGCGTTCTGGGCTTAGTGCTCTACCAACTGAGCTAACAGGGGCAGTCCATTGGCAGAGGACCCGAGTCTACAACACAACACAACACTAGATAAAGACACCATTCATTCCAAAATGTTATAACTTTGAAAGTGGTGCTATTATGCATAAAACAAGATGGTTAGTCTGCTACTTAACTAGGAGTAGATATAGGGGATAATGTTGTCTAATTAACCCTCGGCGCGCATGCGCGAGGGTCACGGTACTCATTCTGTGTGTCCGTCCGTCCGTCCGTCATCGCACATCTCACTTCTGGAAGCATATTTCGAGCT
>JAODVQ020179552.1:0-14573 GCA_025400075.2 Phenganax stokvisi
TCTTTTGCTAAATGAATCCAGCATTTGTTTGTATGTGCTGTTCTTTTCTTACAACATTTCTTAACAACCGTTTTGCTATCGCATTGTTGTACTTTACAAATCTTTGATTCTCTATACATTTTGGTCGTTTCTTTATTTGCACTACACGTTTTTGTTTCGGTATGGTTTTTTTCTGTTGTAGCGGTGATATTCTTGCTGGGCTAATGGATGTTTGTTGTTCACGATAAAAGCTATTTTGCTTATCATTTTTATTTTGAAGTAGGGGGAGGTTCGCAAGACAATTGATATCGTCAATCGTTAAAAAAGCAGGGAAGGGTGTTCGTAGCGGTGATAAAATAGCAGGGCTAATACTTCTTATTGGGGAGGGCAAATAACCTGGGAGCAGATATCTTCCATGATAATAACTATATTTTCCATGACGAAAAGGAAGGTCGTCTTCTTGAGGAGACAATGATCTTATGGAGATAGGCGAATTTAAATTTCTTGGTGTGTTTAAACCTGGGGTATTAAATAAGGCTGTTGGTGTTGAGTAACCGTAATTATTTAAATTTTGAAAAACTTTAGGTGTTGAAGGTTTGGAATTCTTTAAAAGCTTGTTTTACTTGTTTGTAAGATTCGTCGGCGAAATTCTGCTTCTCCTTTTGTTTTTGGTTTAGAATTATTAAAAATATTGATGAGTTCATTTTCAAAATTGGGGGAATATGATCCATAAGGTAAAAAAGCCATTTTTTTTTTAAAAATATTGTTCAAATTCCTTCATAATCTTCCAAATGATCGTTAATGTTTTCAGTATGTACTCCAATTTAATTTCTATACATTTTTGAAACGTATTATTGGCAAATCTACCTTTAAAAAATAAAAGTTGTTGTTTGATTTCTTCTGGTAAAATTTTTCTATAATAATCGATATAACCATTTTCAAAATCTAAAATACATTCTTGAAGTATTTCTGTTGAAAAAAATTACACATTCATTATCATCGTAATTAAATACGTATTTGTTTTTATTTTTTTATTATAAAAATCACCTCGATGGGCACTTGTGTTTCTTCTGCCATTGTATTTATTGAAATAAAAAATAATCGTGTGATCACTGGGTTATAAAACAATGGGTGCAAAATTGTCGAAAAGATTCACGACTCGTAACGTTAACATGCAAATGCATGAGAGTGGAGAATTGCGATCATATTGATATTGATATTGATGCTGATACAACAGATTTGGGAGAAATACCAGTGCCACTAAAGAAACAAAGAACAGTAGTTGTTGTTGTTGTTGTGGAAAATGGCACCTCCTCACAAGTTTATGGATGAAGAAATTCAAAAACTAGTTAGTATATTGAAACGTGCTCAGAACGATGAAGGAATATCTGTTGATATACCCAATGCAAATTTTGAGGCAACTTTTTCACATGAGAACATTCAGTTGGGGTTGAGAGAAGTTATTTATAATTTAATGTTGAAAAGAAACAAACTTAAAGCTTTGCCTCAATTTTTGCAAAGTTTAAGAAATGGTTTTTGATATTTTTTAAATCTCGCATGACTATTGTCTTCATCTGATAAACGAAAGCGTACGATTATATTTTTCTAATTTTCCGAGAACACATTTTTGAATGCCTTTTGTGCGTGTTGGAGATTTAAACGAATATTTATTTTTAGATGTTATTTCAAATTTTATGCAAAATAATAAGGAAGAAATATTGAATAATGACCGGTCGACTGTACTTTCTGTTTGGGTTGTACCTAAGAACGGAATTGCAAAAAATCGAAATTTAATGAGAAACAAAAGAAAAATCAGTTTATAAGTTTTTACATGAGAACGAGGATGGAGGTGCTAAAGTAAATTATCCATTACAACGATACAATAGAGAAGGTCGAAACGGTGTGTTTCAAATAAGAACGGATGGTTTTTCAATAAAAACTTCTTGTTTTGCTTTAGCTCTATTAGTAGGTAAAAGCTTTTTATTTAAAGATGAAAAATCTGTTCGTTTACAATCGAATTTAAGTTTGGAATTAACTGAGCTTTTTACTGAGAGCGATATATGTGATGTATATCGTAAAAGTTGCGTTGGAGAAGGATTGGTGTATATTAATGAAATTCAAAAAGTTTATGACAATTATTTAAAAAATTACGATATCGATTTGGTTGTTTTTTCAAAAAAATATTACGATTTTATCGTGTATGATTCTCGAGTGGTAATGATAAAAGTTTAACGTGATTTTCTGATAAAATAATTGTTTTGTGGTTGAACAACAAACATTACAATGTTATTTTATTGCCAAAAACTTTTTCTAAAATAAACAGAAGATGTTTTTCTTTTTGATGTATGAAATATTATAAACTTTACGAAGATTCACATTCACATGTTTGTCTATTGAAGTCGTCGTGTATGAAATGTTGTTCGAACGCTAATGGATGTGAGAAGCAGGGTGATTTTTTAACGAAATGTTCAAATTGTAATATTTTATTTGAGAATCGTGAGTGCTTTGAAAAACATATATTTTATCGCGTTTTTTTACGTTCACAACGAAATCAAAAGACTACGCCTTGTCAAAAGATGATGTTTTGTGAAACATGTTATAAAATGGTAGCGCATTTTACTTTTATTAATAAAAAAAACTTTGTTTATCATGACTGTGAAAAGAAATTTTGCAATAATTGCAAAAAAAAAATACCTAAAAGGCACGGGTGTTCTTTTAAACCATTGAAAAAAGTAAAACCACATTGTTTTTCTTTGACTTTGAGACGAGAAGCGATAAAAATGGTTATGTGATACCGTTCTATTGCATTGTTCAAAACGTTTGTGCGTTATGCAATAACATACCCTTTGCGAGAAATTACGATAAATCTTTACCATACATGTACCATTATTCTTGCGACATATCTATAGATCCTGTTGTGTGTTGTGGCTATTGACAGTATGTTTTTGAGGAACAAAATGATTTGTCCGTTGTGAAACAACTAGATGATTTTATTATGAAACAAAATGATTCCATTTGGATTGCTCATAACGGTGGATGTTTTGACTCTGTTTTTTCGCTTCATCAATTATTGATGATTGAAAATATCAAACTAAAGTAACAATGAACGGCAATCAAATAATAATGGTGAAATTTGATGAAATTAATTCATGTATTTTTGATAGCTATTTATTTTTAAGCATGAAATTAGCGCAATTTCCAAGAGCCTTTGGTATAAAACATTTGTGCAATGGTTGTCATCCTTATAAGTTTACGAATTTGGATTATGTAGGATCGATGGTATCTATAAAATATTTTGATATTTCTGAGCATGAATATGACACGCTTAAGAAATGGTATGATGAACAGTGTAAAAAAACTTATGTGTTTCGCGAAGCGATTTATTATTATTGTAGATCGGATGTTCATATACTACGATGTGGATGTTTGATATTTTCTCGATTAATTTTTTGAGGTAACTCATGTTATGCCCTTTTATGATAAAACATGTTCTACGATAGCCTCTTTAGCTTTAAAAATATTTTGTACGACTTTTTTGCAAAAAGAAACAATAGCTCAACTTCCAGCTAGCGAATATCGCGGAAATGTGAATCAAAGTTTGATTGTACTCTGTCTGTTAAGTGAGGTTGGGAAAAAATTAAGAAGGGAAAGCCATTTTCTTGAGAGTCGATTGTCCACGCATGGTGAACATAAAATTTTAGAACATTATGAAGATAGTTTTTGTAAGGAGACGAACAATGTGTATCAATTTTTCCGTTGTTTTTATCATGGTTGTAGTACATGTTACAATGATAATGAAATGATTATAATAATGTTTTAGATGAGAGTTTTTTTTACTTAAGATAAAGAACTTTTTATTTTGTAGATCAATTAAAAAAATGGTTATAATGTTGTTTATAAGTGGGAATGCGATTATTTAAGTAACACTCGCTGTACAAAGAGTGAGTTCATGTTTAAAAAAATGTGAGTTTTTGACCAACTGCCTTTGGATCCTCGCGATGCATTGTTTGGTGATGTTCAAAATAAACGCCCGCGCGTTTATTTTGGACATCATCATCGACAACATCCAAGGTTTATTATGTAGATTTCTGTTCATTATATCTTTATGTTCAGAAAAAAAAAAATTTCCCTGTAGGTCATCCGACCATATATTATGGTGATGAATGTAATTCCATAGATATAACTACTATATTCAGTTTAATAAAATGCATAGTTTTGCCACCCTGTAATTTGTTTATTCCTGTATTACCAACGCGTGTTAACGATAAATTATTATTTGCATTATGTTATGCTTGTGCGAATGAAAAATGTGTTGTATGTATGCATGAAAAGAGTGAACTGTATATTCCAGGTACATGGACCAGCATGAAGGTTCAGAATGCTATTGAGTGTGGTTATAGGATTGTAAAAATACATGAGATTTATCATTATTCCACAATGGATAAGATCTTTTCGAAGTAGGTGGATGCACTCATGAAAATAAAACAAGAAAGTAGTGGTATTCCTGAGCATTGCAGATGGTAACGTAAATAACCATAGATAATTAAAATTTGTTAAAGATTATAACGAACACGAAGGTGTTTGATTAGATGTTGAGAATATTGAGCATAATCTCGGCAAACGTACCGTGATGTAAGCAATGTTGAATTCTCTATGGGGTAATTTAGCACAAAATGATAATAACGTGGTTTCTTTTATTAATAATTTATACGATCTGCAAGTTTTGGCAAATGATAAAACGGTGGAGGTTACCTCTTTAGATTTTATAAGTCCCAATGTTGATCGTACGACATAAAACAAGTTAAATTCAGTAGTAACTTTAAAAAATCGAAACGTTGTTATTGCAGCATTTGTAACAAGTTATGCATGATTGGAATTATTTGAAATATTACATAGATTGAGGGAACACGTATTGTATTATGATACCGATTCCGTTATTTACGTTTGCGACGACGATGATGCGTCAATGGCAACTGGGGATTATTTGGGCGACCTCACTGACGAATTGAATAAGGACTGTACAAAAGATGATAAGGATTGGATCTGCAATTTTTGTAGTTCTGCTCCGAAATCATATGCTTATATTACCCGGAAAAATAAGGAGGTTATTCGCGTAAAGGGTTTTATTTTGAAAGGTGATGCTAAGGAAAAAAACCATTTTCGATTCAATTAAAACGTGTGTAGAAGATCGTAGGCAAAATACTGAAATAGTATATAGGGATAAAATTACGCGCACTAGTCAACAAAATATTATGGTTTGTGATGAAGTTAAAAAATTTCAATTTGCTTTCGATAAACAAGTTGTGCTACCTGATTTTTCCACTATACCGTATGGCTTTCGATAATGGAACACTAAGTTTGGCAGCTTTCTTGTGTGTATTTTAGTATCGGGGTTCAATTTGAGGTTCAATGTTTTTGGATCATTAAATGTGCAATTAAATGTGCTTTTTGTATCCAGAGTCATTAGTGGTTTTATATCCACAATGGTTACTATAGAAGTCCATGGTTTTTCAAACGTAAAACAAGTATTTCTTTTTGAATGTTTTGGATTATGTAAAATTTTACTATTGCATCTTTGTTTTCCTTTTTATCATTTGTTTTTTTTCAGTATGTTGCAAATGCGTATTACCGCTTGGAAATTTACTTTGAATATATTTGATTATTGTTTTTTTTTCCTTTTACAAATCCAATATTTTTTCATGAAGTTTTGATTGGTATTTTGATTTTTACAAGTTTTTGATGCCATTTTCTAAAATATTTTTTGGCTTCTTGCCTTTTACAAAACCAAGATTTGTCCACGAAGTTTTTGTTTTGTATTTTACAATTTAATCCCATTCTCTAAAATACTTTGCGACTTTGTTTTGCGTGTGGTTCGTGCTTGGATGTTGCATGTGTTTTGAAAGACGGCAGGACGTTCTCGGTATTTCAACAGCAATGTCTTGTGTTTTCTCAATCAGTGTTTTGACGTATTTTTGATATATTTCTTGCATTTGTTTCGTGATTTTCGATGAGATAATTAACAGATCCGCTCAAATTCTTTTTATTACACACTTTTCCTTATTTGCATTGCATAAAAAAAGGAAAAAAAAGTTTTCTAATTGGTTTTTCTCTGCATTTGTACATTTGTGTTTTTTAGTTTTCTTTAAAAGTTATTAAGGTATTTTGTTGAATCGCTTTTCTTTTCATTTGCTTTCACAGCATAAGTTGATTGGTTTTTTGTCATCTTGGTTTTCTTTGTTTTTTTTAAACCGAAAGTATTTTGTTGTTTTCTTTTTGTTAGTTTAGCGCAGAAATCAAACATTTTCTTCTTTTTTTAAGTGTTCATCGAGTGTAAAAGAAAAACATGCTTTTCTCTTTTTATCAAGCAAATTGTTTGTGGAGAGTTATTCATGTCTGCAGGAGTGTTTCCAATTTTATTCGATTTTTTTACTGCACTGGTGGTCTTGGTGTTTTTAAAAAGCAAGTGACTATACAATTGCCTTAAATTTTTTTTTGCTTTGGAGTTGTTTGTTACAAGATCACGAAAAGTTTTTGTACGTGTTTTATTTTTTGAAACTGCACTTCTTTGTTTATATTTGTTTCATGATGTATTTTGTTGTTGAAGGATAGATATTTCGTAGTTTTTTTGTCTAGAAGTCCTTCGACAGGTTGCATCTTCTTTTTTAATTTGTG
The DNA here is from genome assembly GCA_025400075.2 of Phenganax stokvisi. NCBI lineage: Eukaryota > Metazoa > Cnidaria > Anthozoa > Malacalcyonacea > Clavulariidae > Phenganax > Phenganax stokvisi. The sequence continues at coordinate 6,652 of JAODVQ020179552.1, forward strand.
GAAAAATAAGTTGCATCGGTGTTTTTTTTTGGTGTGAAAGTTTGTTTGTTAACGTTTCTTTGCTAATTCCTCTACGACTTCGTGTCGTGAAAATGCGTCATGATTTTTAAAAATTTGTTATTCAATTTGCCAACTGATGTGCAGTGAATGCACGGCAATCCGCTCTCTCCAGTGTTTTTTGATGGGATAGGTAAGCTTAAACTTACCAATTGATGTGCACGATAATTTTACACTTACTTTTGTTTTGTTTTTTTTTGACGGAATTACGTTGCAAATTGAGTTTAAATTAGGACAAAGTTCTTCTTGTTATTTCAAAGTTTCTTTGGTTTCGGTGTACTTGTACGCATTTCTTTTTTTTGTAAAATGTTGCTGTTGTTATTGTTGTCCTTACGGATTTTGTGATTTTGATTTGCACTATGTATGCGAATATGTATTATGAATTATTTTTTCTCTCTTTGGAATTCACAACTGAGGAAACTTCATGGATTTTTTTTTGGATAATGCTTTTTTATTAATACTTTTCTACATTTTATCAATACTTTCATAGCTTGTTTACATTTATCACATGGTTTACAGCATCCAATTGCTTTCATTTGTTTGTCACATGGTTTACGGCATTTGGTTACTATCTCGATATTTCGATCTGCATTCGATGGTTTCATGTCTCCGTGTAAAATCTTAACTCATTTTTTAGTTTTAGATCTCTGTGTAGAACGCTTCAGCTCAGTATTTTTATTTTTGCTACTTTTTTATATTCTTTGTTTTCATATGTCGTGTGTTTTTAGTTTTGGAGGCCTAACTCTCTATGTTTTTTTTTCCAGAGCAGTTGCAACCCCTCGATCAACTATCTCTTGCAACGGAATTTTCGAATTTTTGTTTTTTGCCATCATATTCACTTGATTGTTCTTGTTTTGATTTCGTTTGTTTTGGGGTTTTTTTCGATTTTTTCCTGGCGAATTGTTTTTTGGTTTTTTTTAAAAAATTTTTGTCTCAAGTGATTCGTTTTTGAACCATTGTTCTCTTTTAATCTGATTGTTTTTCATGTGGTTTATACTATCTCAACATTTCGATTTAAATTTGATGGTTTCATGTCTCTGTAAAATTTCAACTCAATTTTTGGTTTTAAATTTCCGTGTACAACACTTCGACTTATTTCGACTAGATTCTTTCTTTTTTATATTCTTTGTTTTCATATGTTGTGCGTTTCTTAGTTTTTTGAACGTAACTCTTCTTAATTTTTTCTCCAAAGCAGTTTCCAACCCCTTGATCGACTGTCTCTTGCCATGGAATTTTCAAATTTTTGTTTTTGTCATTCGTTTTCTTCTGTTTTTTTTTGCGTGACTGATGTAATTTTCAAGTTTTTGTTTTCCTGTTACATTCACTTGATTCTTTTTTTTTTTATTTCATTTGTTTTGGGTTTTTTTTCGATTTTATGCATGGCAAATTGTTTTTTCATTTTATGTTTCAAGTGATTCATTTTCGAACCGTTGCTTTTGATTTCGTTTGTTCGCCTTCGATTTTTTTTGCATGGCAGATAGCAGGGGTGGACTGGCAAGTCAGGCTTACCGGGCGATCACCCGGTGGGCCCCCTACTTCCTGGGGCCCCTTGGTGGGATCTTTTATACTCCTATATGACTGTACTTAAAATTTAAGACACTGTGCCTTACATGTCTCGATTGCATCGGAGTAGTTTCTACTCAGATGCAATCTAGACATGTATAGTAGATTAACGGGCCCGGCCGAAGTCAAATCATTGGGCCCCATTAGCGATCGTACATTATTTTCGTTTTACTTCTGCAAGATGAAGTAGTGAGAGAGGTTTCTCAACCTTGAAATTTGTTAAGAATAGATTACGAAGCAGTATACGTCAGGAAAACTTAGAGGCCCTTATGCATATGTATATGGAGAAACAGCTTGTAAGTGATATACCAGCTGATACGATTATTGACTTGTTCAGAAACAGTTCAACTCAACTGAGGCACTTTTTGATTGGATAAAATATGTTATATAGGATTCTGGTTGATATTGCCACACTATTATGTGACCATTACGCACTATTGTGGAAATATTCTAATGTATATTTAGTTTTGTTCACGCATCGAATGCGCGCCTTCAGACAATTTTCTTTAACTAAACCAAATATATTTTCCTCTATTGTATTATTCATGAAGTCTTTAAAAACATGTGACTGATCAGTTGTGAAGCGGGCTATACTGCGGAAGCGAACCATTCAACACTATTCAAATATTCAATTTTCAATTCTAACTTGTTTAAGTGAAGTAGGACACATTAGAAAGTTTTTAAATTGCAACACAAAAGTTGTACAGTCAACTTAGCTGAAAAATCTGCAGTAGTGGCCCCCCTTACTCACCAAATGGCCCGGGCCCCCAGAAATTGCCAGTCCGCTCATGGCAGATAGTCATTTTTTGACGATGCATTTTGAACTTTCAAACCATCATCCTCATTTCCCGGAACAAAGTTTATTTAAGATTTGTTTCCTTGATTTTATTCAAAATAAGTCCCTTGAATCGTTGGTAGGAGTTTAGGATGATAAACGTGTGCCAGATGATAAAAAGTGACGATTTGGTTCTTGATAAGCGGCCGTTGTTTTCAATATCTTTGTGCAAGTACAGTTTTTTTGTAGTGATATTTTGCATAATGGGAAATAAGTAAAATCGATTCTTAACAATTGTTTTGATGGTTTGCCTTAGGATTTTTGGACAACAGGAAAACGTGTGATCTTTTGTTTTTTTTCAAGAATCATCCATCCACAATGCCAAAATCATACACGGGTTATTTTTTTAAAGTCTTTCTTGCAATTGTTTTATTCGTTTTTTCACGCTTCAGAAATATATTGCATGTTTAATGCCGATTATATGTTTCCTTTTTGTATTGGACAGTTAGAAAAAAATCTTTCTGTATTTTTCCACTCTTATTTTTTGTCTGTTTCTTCAATGTTTTTATTGAAAAAACAACTTTTGGTTTCGTCTTAGATTAGCGAAATTAAAAATGCCAGATTCCGTTTTATCATCCTTTCATGATGACGATATGTGGTCCTTCTCAATCGGGAAAAAGTTTTTCATTATGAAAATGACTGAAAATAACGACGAAATCATTTTGCCGCCGGTTCAAAAATTGATTTATTTGTATTCAGCTTACCAATCGATTTATGACGATATTAAAAAACTGATTGATGAATGCAAAAATTTTTCGTCTTTAAAATCTTACAAATTTATCGACTGTAAAAAGGGTATTCCGACCATTGAAACATTGAATAATAAAAAAGCGAATCTGGAGAAAATCTGTTGGTTGTAATGGACGATTTAATGGTACTTTTTACCTTTAATAAGAGGTCAAAGGCTTATCTGTGTCACCTATAACAAGAGTCTTAAGGAAGACTGTTATAAAAAAAGTCGAAGGAAGATATTGCTTATCGAACTTCTGTGGCTGAGGAGGCCATTCAAGATTTAGCTCTCTTTGCGATTGTTTGACCTCATTTCTAATGTAAAGGCCCGCCTTTCTCACCAATTCTAATGGATTTGCATCTTCTTTCAAAGACTCCAATTCTCTTTTCATTTTCGTGAGCTGTGCTGCCAATGTAGTGACATGTAAATTATCAGGAATAAAAAAAAGTTTTCTGTTGTCGTTAGATGAAATGACCAAGCTTTTTCCAAATTCTCCTTCCAGTTTACGACGAATGTACTTTTTAGTACTTGCTTGTATTTTTTCAATGCGATTTTCTCTCATGTGCAATACTAGTTTGGCAGTTAACTCTACCATAGTTAAAACACGAGGACTTGAAAACAAGTCGTTTCTTATGTTATCAAACAACATCTCATAGGCATCTTCTACAACATAGGCATAAGTTTGGTCATCTTCTGTCAGTATTACTGAATTATCACGAGGCTGTGTGTAGTAACTTCTGGTGTAGTCACGATAGCAGGTTTTGTGATAGTGCGCTTCAACAGCAACTAGTTTTCGAGAAGTTACAGCTAGTATTTTATTGTCCATCTTTGCAGTAGCCACAGCCTGTACTTTTTCATCTGCACAAAGTGATCTAGCTTGATTAGCCGATTTTCCAATGTGAGAACACTTAATGTATTTTTCGCCTTTAACACAAAAAATGCAGATCTTCTTGTACACAAAAGATTTGTTGCTGGTTGGCTTTCTCTGCGAGATACGTTGCTTTTCGTCACAGTAATTATCTGATTCGTTGGTTGATTCGTTAGCTTTTTTGACTTGTAGGCTGTTCAGTGTCTTCTTGTGGGTGAAAACACTCTGACATTCGCGGTGGTAGAAAACGTCGGGCGCCAAATTATCAGCCGTTGATGATATAAAATGTAGGATAGGTTGGAAGTTACGTATTTCGGCAGCTTTTAGAAGAGTTTTCCAGGACGATTGATCTACTGGTTTAACAAGTTCTGTTTGTAGAGCTTTTACAGAGCATATTATTCATTCAAGTTGTTCAGTTTCATTACGTGGTCTTTTTGCTGGCTGATCGTACAAATCTTTAGAAGTCATTTTTTGTTACTGCCAGAAGGGCACAATCAGACAATTAGATAACTATGTAGAATAACATATGTATAAGAATCTGTATATTTCGAAGTAAGCTAAGAGCCAATTGTATAAATTATTTTTACAGGATCTTAACTATATTCTTGCGTTTTTATAGAATATGATTATAAAATGCTCAGTTTTTCCAGATTGCACAGCAATCTAAGCAAATACAATTATGATTTATGTGCTTTTTCAGTTGAATAAAAAAATGAACTTCCGTATAAACTATGATTGACTCACGTTTCAGCCTTATAAAACAGGTTCTTATATAAGGAGAATCTAGTGGAAAAATTTTGCCCTGTTTACAGGTAGTCAAATCCAGGTTTTCCTACTGGTATTTTTTATATTATGATGTATATGTAATCTGTTATGGGTAAAAAGAAAACTCTATGCGTAAGAATAAAACTTTATGGGCAAAATAACACTTTAATTCACTTATACATATTGTATATAGAAATCACTTTGGTCATACTTTATGTAGTAAGCTGAAATTATCACCACTTTTATTATGAAAGTGTGAAACTAATTTTCAGATCATCAGTTACAGTTGTTTGCTGTCTTATTAAAATAATTTTTATAAAACTTGTTAAGAGACAGAAGCTTGATAAAAAGTAAAAAAGGTTGATGTACTTACAGTTCTTTCAAATGCCGACTTCTTAAACACCCGGCATCATGGATTTTTAGCACATACGTCATGTGAGAATCACAAAATATATCTACATCAATTTTTGTATTTTTGTGGCCAAAAAAGTGTCAAACTTAAAGTTTCACATTTTTTACTCTCAGAATAGTTCTATTTTACAAATTCCACGGTAAATGGTCACCAAATCTGCGAGATTACATACAATTTGCTTGGCTAAATAATCTTTGTCCGCCATCTTGGATTTTCACAGTTTTAGTGACAAAAAACCTAGCTTTACCGTTGCTTAGCTACAAAGTTGGCAGGTCCATCACCAGTTTTTGAAATATACATAAGATAACAATTAAATAAAACTGGGTAACATTTGGTCCCTCAACATGGTACCGAAAACCTTGCTGGCTCATGGACTAAGAAGAGTTAAGGAACATAAAGTATGCAAAGTTGGAAATTTCGCTGAGGTATCCTTACGAGCACCTCGTGCGGTAGAAAAAAAATGCATAACTTTTTTAAGAAGTTATACTATAAAAGGGTTTTTCAAACCTGCTCACTCTCACTTGCTCGGTCATGTTTTTGATTATATATTCTCGACATTTTCTGTAGTGGTGTCGTTGTAGTTGAAGGTCATGTTCAACCTGAGACTGGTTCTGTTTTGACCAATTCTAGAAGTACATCCACAAGATTTATTAATTTTTACTTCTTTAATCATTTTTCCAGGATTATTTGGATCTGGAATCAAACGTTCTGTATGCCCCGTGTGGATACAGTTTACCATTTATTTTAGTGAAACTCAAAGATTTTTGGCTTGCTGTTGCTTGGTTTAATAATGAACATTTTTGATCATTCTGTTTTTATAGTTCACCAACCCACTGCTGACCACGAACAACTTGCACAACACGTTTGCACCCGTGGCTTTCTTTTTAATTTCTAACAACACACCATTTTGAGAGCTTACTAATTTCTTTCTGGCTCCAACTATGTGTTTGTCTTCTATTGTTCTAAGATCCATGATCATGGTGGACTTGTCTTTGAAGAACTTTCTCATAGTCGTTTCGCTGCTCGCTTGACAATCACTGCACTCTTTTTCGAAGATCCGCTTTGCTTCCATGTAGAGATCACGTTTTTGTACCCCCTGACTGTACACGCAATTTGGAACACCTTTGATGGTGATTTTAATACTTTCAATGTTAGGGTACACAAATTCTTCGCTGTCTGTTACGGTTTTATTTTGGAACAGCATCACAATTGCAGCCACACTTTTTTTCAGTAAAGTAATAGTTTCATTGACCAACGTTGAGGCTTTATCTCACTCTATGGACTTCATTAAGGTTACATGTTCGAAGCTCAAACTTCGTCTGACATCATATCCAACTAGTGCTTCTGCAGCCAAGTTTTTGTTTTCGATGGTCTCATACTCCAACGTTATGTTTTTCCAGGTGTATTCTGCTACGCTTTCACCACTTCGAGCAACCATGATTTTATCAGCGCTCGGTAACTTTAGTTTGTATTGTAAAATATGACCCAATGAGTAGGGAGCCAACAACCCATGATTGCCTCCAATTTTATCCAATTTTATTTTTCGTTTTGCTCCTAGTACGGTTGCAATTAGGGTGTCTGAAACTTTTTTAGTCACACCGATTTTTGCTCCATCATCTGCTTTAGAAATTAATTTTCTAGTGTTTTCGTTGGCGATTCCAAATCTTACGGCTTCGCTTTGAAATCGTTCCGGCTACCACAGATCTTTATAAACTTCAAACTCACTATTACTGGTGTTATCGAACACATTCTCACCTCCCACGCTCGGGACGAGTTGCTCCACCTTGTTGGTGCTTGGATTTTTTTTTAGTTCCATGTCGTTTTCTGCCAATTGTTCTTTTATGCCTTCGAACATGTGGTATTTTTTTGGGAATTTTTAATGAATTATTACTTTTGACGAACTAAAAATTATTTTCGTTAAAGGTTATGTTTTTGTAGTTCCAAAATATAGTTGCCGTCTTGATGAATAGTCTATCACCTGAGTTTACTTTTACGTTTTGATCCAGTTGAACTTCCTTACGTCCGTTTTCAATAAAAAGCGTTAGCTTGTTACATTATTTATATAAATAAATGGACATCTATAATGAGCAAAGGTATGGTAGCAAAGCAAGACGACTTATAGACGCTTCGTCAAAAGAGGATGCAAGACAAGAATTTTTCGGCAAGTACCCCAATGCAAACCCAAGTAAGTTTGAGTTTGGTTATTCTATTAAACTCGTAGGAGAAAAATTAAAATTATTTAATTAAACTTATTACAGAGCAAGACCTAAGCTTAGATACAACATCAAAGTGTGCAATGTTAAACACAACCCCAAGTGGACAAAATCACTTGGTATTTTGGATAAAGAAGTTAACTAGGGATCCAAGGATAGTGCAAAGTTTCTACAGGTAACCCATAAGGAAAAGTTTTGTAATATTGCTTCATAGCTGACTTGTCACTTTGAATGTTGAAGTATTTAATCTTAGGAACTGCCGTACTGATTTAATTTTCAGAAGTGTTTGAACACACTTTGAGCCAAAATACATCGACACTATACAACATGATTGTTTGACACCAGGGGCTGGTTGTTCGTATGCCGTTTAGCTTATACGGCGTATAAGTTTAAAATATCGTATTTGTGCCTTCCTTGAACAACGAAATTTAAAGGTTTTTAACTGAATACAACAATTATGTACTGACCCATAGTTTTAT
>JAODVQ020179763.1:0-14570 GCA_025400075.2 Phenganax stokvisi
GCAATGATGGAGAAGATGGAAAGAAGAAAGTCACTGGAGGAGCTCTCTATCAGTTCATGGCAAACAACTACTCCATTTCCAAGACCCACTGCCAGAATTTGTTTGCACGTCTGCTCAAAGAAAGTGACATTTGCAAGAAAGTTGAAGAAGCTGTTAGAGAAGGTGAAATTCTAGACATTGAGAGAGAGATAAGTGAAGTTACAGACAGCTACAACAGAGAGGCAGTGGGACCAGCAGCAGGTGAGGTTCTGGAGAGTGGACAGAGAGAACTGAGTCAGCTCTCAGACATACTCAAGAAGATTCCTGGACCAGTTGAGAATCTTAAAGTAGTTGGAATTAGCAGTGATCGGGTGAAACTGAAGTGGGATCCTCCGAAACACAATCCAGAGGTAGTCGAGGAATATATTGTGTATAAGAGAGCTCAGGTAGAGGATTCTGATGAAGAACAGGAAGAAGAATGGGAGGAAGTAATGAGGACTAAGAACACATGGGCAGTTGTGAAGAATTTGAATGCTCTTTTTGATATCCCAAATACAGGAGCATTTTTGGCAAAGGGTGTATACGAAGCAATAAAAGATGAAGAAGGAGATAAATTGAAGACAGAGTACGGGTTTAAAGTAATGGCTACCAATAGCATTATAACAGGTGTTGGTGAGGAGGAGAAGTCAGACAGTATTTCATCTGGTATAATGGCAGTTTTTTTTATTATCACAGTTCCAGTAGGTCTAATATCGAATAACTCTGAAGGTGGTCGTATACAGAGTGCAAAAGAGCTATGGCAGGAAGTGAAGGATGATGTTAGGAAAGATGACTTGTCTGAAGACTAATATTCTTATTATGTATGTAATAATATCAAACCTGGTATGATAGAGCGAATATTCTCTACTAATTCCAAGTATGACTCACGAGTATACCTGTAATATATATTATAGTGAGTATGGAACCTAGAATAAAGAGTATATAGTCTGGTGTGGAACCTCTCTAATAAGGACAGTATTGACAGTAGAACCTCTATAGTCAGGACAAGAAGAAAGTAACTGCAGCAGTATATTAGGGCTAAATTTAGAAATGTTACTAAAGATAGAACAAAATCAATCGAAAACCATGGGATACAGTGAAAGAATGCTACAGTGGAACCTCTCTATAATGGACAACTTGAAACCAAGATATTTGTCTGTTATAGCAGGGTGTCCATTCTAGAGAGGTTATAATGTATTGATTAGTAGTAAGTTGGGACATCAAAATTTGTCCATTATATCAAGGTGTCCGCTGTAGAGGGGTGTCCATTAAGTGGGATTCCACTGTATTTAGTTTCATTTTAACTAAATACAGGATTTATATACACCTACACTTCCTTTAACATACCCTCTTCTCATTCTCTTGAGAACCTCAGTGTTCCCACTCTGAGCAGGCATGTGTACCAGTTTACAGATATTCTCCCTCTCCTTTATCAGATACAGCAACTGGAGATATATATATAGCAATAAAGGAAGTATAGCAGTACAATGAGGCTATATACAATAGTACATTTAGTACAAGTGGAGCGAAATTGCATTCTTTCACTGTATCCCATTGTTCTAGATTGGATTTTGGTCTATCTTTAGTAACATTTCTAAATTTAGCCATTATTATACTGCTACACTCCCTTTAATGATAGCTCACTATAGTGGATGCTTTGAGTCTACCAATTCAAAACTGAGGCTTCATCTACATAGGCGCTACTTATAATTGCTAAAGAAAAAAACTTTAGCATAAGCTCAGTCAATGAAATGTTCTTCAGAGCTAGAGTTTTCATTTATGAATGAATGAGGTTTCATTTACATTATAATTGGATAAATTCCAACGAGAGAGGTTCTTTGTAGAGATAATGGAAAGTTGGATAAGAGAGGGTTAATTGGTATATACTACCTCATCGGGAAAGTCTTTCGGATGTGGCGAAGTAAATCTGATTCTCATATTTGGATCCACCTGTGGACACAACAATTAACACTTATTCTTCGTCGGTGAGCTCTATTTGGAGCCCACCAGGGACACTTTGTCGAGAAGATCGGCAAATCGTCTTCCGCCATCTCTGTTCTTGTAGATGGTGGAGAACCCGCGACTGAGATTGGTGTGAGTGGAGAAGGAGGAGGGGAGGGAGGTTGAGGAGAGATCTCGGTAAGAATTGACATTCTGGCCTAACAGGGTCACTTCTTTTACTCCCTGTGAGGTAGGTAAGGAGGAGGATAAGGTAGAGGAGAGGAAGAGGCACGGAACATCAAGTGGAAACCGCAGTTACCATCGCACTGTGGTGTGCCTGGGTTTTGTGGGCCCAGTAGGCCCCCCGCAAGTCAGGCATGAGAACAGAGTGTGGTAAAACATTAGACACTACATTATACACATTAGTCGATAAAACTTGTGAACTTAAGAGCATTTGTTTGCTAATTGTTTTCTGCTATTATATGTGCATGTAATATTATAATTATTTTAAAAACCGAGATAACTAGTAAAAAACTTAAAGATTTTACACTTGTATTTAAACCCACTCCAGCATATACTACCATATTCCTTGCTTCAAGTTTCAATTAGAGAAAGGTTCCGCTGTAATATGAGTATGCGTATTAGCACAGTACCTGATCTGAGAGCATTTTAACCTCTTCAAGTATGGAACTGATTGGTCTACTTCTCTCAAGCCCTCTAGTGAATGGTACGATACAGAAACTGCACATATTTTCACATCCTCTCATTATAGAACTAGAGGAGGAGGAGTAGGAGGGAGCATAGGAGAGTGAGGAGGAGGAGTTTTATTGTAGCAATACTTACATATATGCAGTAGGTGAATTACTGTTAATTCTTACAGGCATTATGTCAGCATAGGTCTCGTCCATTGACAGTAGAACATTCACTACAACAACACATTAAACACAAAATAAGTCAGCTTCAAATTATGCTCGTGCATTAGTAACTACTTATCATGGCAGGCTCCACAGTTACTAATAGATGTTTTAGTACAATACCTGCTGACTGGCCAGTAGCTGTGACAGCCAACATCTGCGGCAGACTTCGATAAGAATCTGTTTCGAGTGAGAGAAAAACAAAATGACAATTTGCGATAATAACCATACCTGGACCCGCTATGAGGTCAACCATTTTGTCTGTCTCGAGAATCTTCTTCTTCAGACGTTCGGCCATGCAGCCTAGAGGGGATAGAGAGAGGAATATTGTACTGTTTTTTACTGATACTCTTGTTTAGTTCAGTGGTTGGCATTTGGTACGGAACATTTTAAGAGTCACCAGGTGCAGCTACGCTACACCCAGGGTTCATGGGTGCAACATGTACTAAGGGACCCCAGCAGTTGGGCATGAAAAGAGAGAGAGTAGGTTTTAGGAGTGACTGACTCAGTGTGTGAATGACTATAGCCTCCATGAGGCATACAACATCAAGTGGAAATCGCGGTCACCATTGCACTATGGTGTGTGCCCGGGCTTCGTGGGCCCAGTGAGCATAGGTGACGGAACCGCCACCACCATTGCACTATGGTGTGTGCCCGGGCATCGCGGGCCCAGTGAGCACAGGTGACGGAACCACCCGTGAGTCAGGTATGAGATTAGATAGAAAGAATGAATGAAGACATCGAAGTAATGTACCCAGTAGTCCAATAGTTAGAGGGGGTCTAGAGGAACTCCTCTTTCTCTTGATGCTGCGGAAATAGTCCAACCTGGACCAGATCTTCCTCTCCGCATTCTCCCTTATTGCACATGTTACTGCTAGTATCACATCAGCCTAGATAGAACAAACAAAAAAGACACTGTCCCTTGTTCGGAGGCTCAACTCCATTCAACTTACATCTTCAGGGTTGTCAGTGCGGTGGTATCCAGCCTTACTGAGGAAGGTCCAGGCAATGTCTGCATCATTGACATTCATTTGACATCCATAGATCTCCATGTATACTGTTAAATGAAAGTTTATTCGCGCATGCAGTATGACTTAACGCACGCGGTAATATTAGCGCATGCGGTTAGGTTCGTGAGCTCACCAACCTTTCCTGCCGTGTCCTGATAAGTCTTTAGGGTTAAGATATGGTGCAGTAGCGATTTCTTCTTCTTCTCGGAGGCCATCAGCTAATACAGCCTCTTTAGGCATGAAATGCTTCAAATCTGGCCCCTTCGTCACACTCTTCGCCGAGTTACTGGCTTGCTTAAATGAGACAAAAGCAGCAGAGACACGCTTCCATCGTTTTGGTGACAGATATTGCCGTCCGAATACTAAAAACCTGCGACTCATTCTGGTGCGCTTCAATTAGATTTGAGTCACTTTAGAGTGAAACTACGCATGCGCAAAGCTCTCTCTATGAACTCTGAACTCTGAACTCGAGAAGATGGTGCGTTATGAGGTTCTTGGTTTTGCGAGCACGGTTCATCGTCTTCTTGGCTCTACTCTATCTCCTCCTCGTCTCCCTGCTCTACTACTACCTCTGGCAGGACGGCTCTATCAGTAAACTCCTGGAAACCCCTGCGGGATTCGAGGGAACGTTCAACCACGACTTCGAGTATGAAGACTCGTATTATCCCGCCGACCCCGCCGAACAAGGGGAACCAGACAGAGTGGAATTTACCTTTAGAAGGAATCCGGCACCGCAGGGGGTAAAAATTTTTAAAGGACCCCGAAAAAGACATCGAAATTCGAGTCGTAAAACTCCACACGATCGGAAAACAACTTACTCTCTCACTCTACCCAGTGTTACCAAAAACTTAACAATAGCTAGAAATAATGCAGTCACAAAAGACACACAGGAACAGGGAACACTGTTAAAAGATACTACCACTACTAATACAAGCTTTCCTAAGCCTAACTATTGTGCCCATGCTTTCTACTATGCCTGGTACGGTAATCCGGAAATGGACGGTCGCTACATGCACTGGAACCATCGCTACCTACCACACTGGAAGGAGAGCGTAACTAAAAAGTATCCTCAAGGGAGGCACGTACCTCCGGATGACATAGGTGCCAGTTTCTACCCTGAATTAGGCTGCTATAGTTCAAAGGATCCTGAAGTTATCGAGGCACACATGCGCTGGCTTCAGCAAGCAGGTATAGGAGTAATAGTGGTATCCTGGTACCCTCCAGGGTTAGCAGATGACGAAGGACCCCCACCCGATCCCTTCATCCCAATTCTACTGGACTCTGCACTCAAACACGGCATTAAACTTGCCCTCCATATCGAACCATACAAGGGGAGGACCCCTAAATCAGTACGAAATGACCTCAAATATATTAAATTGCACTACGGAAACCATCCTGCATTTTATAAACTTGAAAGAGCTAATATTTCAACTGGAGTAGTTAGTAATCTACCCATGGTGTACATCTATGATTCATACCTCAGTAAGGCAAATGAGTGGGCTGAAATCTTCAAATCAGAGGGAGCTCTATCAGTTCGAGGGACAGAATTAGATTGCCTGGCTATTGCTCTACTGGTGGATAGGGCACACCTGATTTTTGCAGTTGAGGGAGGATTTGATGGAATCTACACTTACTTTGCTGCGGATAAGTTCAGTTTTGGATCGTCGCAGGTAAACTGGGCAGTCGTGGGAAACTTTGCTGCAAAGAATAACTTAATCTTCATCCCAAGTTTTGGACCCGGCTATGATGATTTACAGGTGCGTCCATGGAACAAACAAACCACCAGGGACAGAAAAAACGGTGACTATTACAGAAAGAGTTTTAACAAGGCACGGGATACTAACAGAGGAGGGATAGTCTCTATTACTTCGTTCAACGAGTGGGGAGAAGGAACACAGATAGAGCCTGCAGTTCCTAAAACAAGTGTCGGAAGGAGCTATTTGGATTATTCTCCCTCGGGACTGGATTACTACCTTCAGTTGACTAGAGAAATGACTCTTGATCTGAATAGTAACTGTGGAATCACGTGATTTTTATTTTCTGATACGATTTTAGTGCGCATGCGTATACCGTAGGAGGCGGGGCTCGTTTGCCTTACGTCATTATCTTAGCCCACGCGGGCGCGGTTAATTTCACGCGCGTTTCTTGAAATGCTGAACAAAAGCTAGGTTGATGGCTACGCAGGAAAAGCGTGAAGGAAAGCCGGTTGCAAAGTACGTCGGCTACAAGATATCCAGAGTCCGTTGGAAGCCTCAACCGCCGGGCGCCATTCGAGCATCGGACATATTCGCGGCAGGAAGCTGGGACGACGAGGTAGGTGTGCATTATTTAGAGAAATCCTCAAAAACGCGGACACTCCCCGTGCAGCAGGACTCTAGCCAAGGGGAGAGAGCTAGACATCCAGTGCTACTAGCTAAAGTTGGAGATAGCTCTTAATCTTGTTCCATTTCTGTGTGTGTGTAGGTAAACCGGGTGGCAGTGTGGAGCTATGACCCTACGGGATTACCCTCACCTTCCTCCTCTCCCTCCCCGGGGTTCCAGCGACTCTCAGCGGCGGCGGTGGTGCAGGGAGAGCTGGTGGAGCCAGAGTGTGAGTGTGAAGTGAAGGTGAAGGGAGATGTGATGGACCTGGAGTGGCTGGACGAGGCAAGGATGGTGGTCGGACTGTCCAGTGGTTCTGTAGCTCTACTCCAATTCAGACCCTTACAGAATGTTAGTAGAACCATTATATAGTAATACATCCTGAACCTCTATATAGCGGACTGTAGTATATTTTAAACCTTGAATATAGTGGACAGTAATATATCCTGAACCTCTATACAGCGGACAATAATATATCCTGAACCTCTATATAGCGGACACGTTGCAATCAATAATCCTAAATAAAATATAGTGGACACATTAGAAACAAGGCCCTATTTGTCCTTTTATGATCTTCAGCAATATAAGCAATAGAAAAGTTACTAAAGATAGAACAAAACCAATCAAGAACCATGCGATACAGTGAAAGAATGCAATTTTGTTTCACTTGTACAAAATATAGCCTTTTGTATATTATACTGCTACACTTTCTTTAAGTCTCTACTATTCTCTTTTCCTCAGACTATAATGCAGTCCAGACAGTGGGAGAGAGTGCATTACATCGCCTCTCAAGCTAGGCCACGCCCAGTGACTGCTGTGGCAACCAGTAGCATCACCATAGTAACAGGAGGAGAGGACGGTCGAATTAATATTCTCCATCCGGACCACTCCTCACCACTTCAAACAATTGGTACATACATTCAAGTGTAACAAAGGCTATATTAGTACAAGTGGAATGAAATTGCATTCTTTCACTGTATCCCATTGCTCTTGATTGTTCTTGTTGGCCTGAGGGTGAACAGATTGGACAGGTTTCACTGTAATAACACCATGATCTAATAAATCCATTCACTCTCTCTCTTATTTACCTTCAGAGAATGCAGACAATGCGGCGGTGACTGGATTGGTGTGTACCATGAAAACAGAACTATTGTCTACCAGTTCCAGTGGACAGTTGAAACTGTGGGACCTCAGATCTTCCTCCGTCAAATCTCCATCCAGGATTTTAGTCATGTGAGTATCATGTGACAATATGTGGAGCAGTGAATTACATAATTTGTTCAGTTACTACTGGAACCTATCCAACACTCCTAATAAAGGAAACCTTTAATTAAACCGGTTTCCAAACCACCTTGTTTCTACACACTTCTTATACTAAACCGGTACGTAGAAAAGGCACATGGTTTGTAAACCAGTTTCCTATATAATGGGTTTAATTTTGTCCATGTAAACACGGCTTTAGAGTTATTTAATTTGAGTGTGCGTGTGTGAGGCCTTGAGCTCTACCGATTGTTTCCATCACGATGACTTCCAGTTTTCTTAGCTAAAATGAGGAACACCTGTTTCCCATCGTTTAGTCCAACACCCACTGATGTGCTCTTTACCCAGCCCATCATTAAGAAGTTAACCACCCATGATACTGTACAATACACTACGTTTATAATAAGGTATATATAGTATTACAGTGGAACCCCGCTTAATGGACACCCCTCTATAGTGGACACCTCGATATAAAGGACAAATTTTAATGTCCCAACTTACTACAGATCAATACATTATAACCCCTCTAGAATGGACACCCTGCTATAGCGGACAAATATCTTGGTCCCAAGTTGTCCATTATAGAGAGGTTCCACTGTAGTATCATGTTTCTATTGGGTCAAAGGGTTACAAGATAGGTTAAGTATACGCAGATAGAGTTATGCATCTCCCACTCATTCATAGACAGTGGCAGCCGTTTCGGCTACCTACCAGTCTGTTTGTCGGTCTGTCTGTGTGGAGGTCCTCGAATCGGTTTTAACTCTATCTGTTGTCATAACACTGTCAATGTAATTCAATCAGCCGTTATGTGACTGTATGTGTGTGTGTGTTTGATACTCTAGTGTATAGTGGTCATGTGTGTCTGAGTGTGGTAGCCTATTATAGGGTGACAGTGGTAGGATAAGCACACACATTGGCAGACAAGGTGGTCCGTGTAAGCTAATAATATCGTGGGTTACTGGTGCATAACAAACACTCAACAGTGGAATCTGCTTAAAGTGAACTCCTGGGAACTATGCATCTTAAAATGTTCACACAAACGGCAGTTACACATGCTTGCCAATTAACTTACTCATTCTTTGACCTCCTCCTCTTCTGTGCTTCTTCCTTTCCTCCTCTTTCATTGCCACTGCTACTTGTCTACTTATTCTTTACATACATCTTTCTCTCCCTCTTCTTTCTCCTCCTCCTCCTCCCATTCAGTTCAAAGGAACCACACCCACTCCAGTGTCTAGATCGATGTCCCAACCAACCACATCTGGTGGCAGTTGGCAGAGGAAACGGTTCCGTGTGTTTCTGGGACCTCCGGCAGGACCAGCAACCCGTCTCCATTCTCAATTCACACTCTTCACACAGTAAGCTTATACTAATAATATACAGTGGAACCTCTAGTTAGAGAACCCTTCCGAGATACGGCTAACCTGGGTCTGCTTGACCTCTGAGATAGGGACAACCTCTTAACAGTGAACACAATTTCTGCTCTATTCACATATTATATTGAGGCATATTATTATTCGACCTCTGAGATAGGGAGAACCTCCCTACAAAGCACAAGTATTCCAACCCCAGTGTATCTTTACTCTGAGACTCCATTAGAACCAAAACAAATCGCAGCAAATACAGATTTTTGAGATTTCTGTTACTACACAAAAATATTGTGTTCCAAACTTTTCACATGGGTTTTTAGCCACAATATTTTTCCTCTGTTTTTTTCTGTTCTATACCACGTGGTATGCAGTATGGGAGATTAAATTCCATCGTCAGAATCCAAACCACCTCTTCACCTGCTCACAAGATTGTTCTCTCTGGCATTGGGATGCCACCACCACCTCCTCATCTTCCTCCTCCTCTGCCGCTGCAACTCTCCCTCCCTCCTCTTCTCTCTCTCATTCTGCCCGACCTACCCCAGCCTCCTCCCGTCTCCAACGATCCCACCTAGAAACTAGTCACACCCACCAGACTCAAGGCTCCACCCCCTGGCTCTCGGGAGCCGTTCAACAGGGGAAATTTGACATAGAAAACATGTTAGCCAATAGGCTACCTGTGAACAGTTTTGATGTGGAATCAAAACATCTGGTATGTGGAACGGACAATGAAATGCTATATTTGGTTCCAAACCTAACTCTAAGATAGCTGCATACATACATAGGGTCACTCATAATATATGATATAATTATATACCACTTGAGATAATATATTATTTTGTCACTATATTATTATTAAATAAAGGGTTTATTATCACTTTATAAGC
Organism: Phenganax stokvisi; assembly: GCA_025400075.2. Taxonomy (NCBI): domain Eukaryota; kingdom Metazoa; phylum Cnidaria; class Anthozoa; order Malacalcyonacea; family Clavulariidae; genus Phenganax; species Phenganax stokvisi. The sequence goes on from JAODVQ020179763.1 coordinate 9,756, forward strand.
ACGTTGCATGGGCTATATACACAGATTTAGAAATGTTACTAAAGATAGAACAATGCATTTTGATTATGAGAATGTTGTGTAGGCTATATATATAGCTTTAGAAATGTTACTAAAATATAAAATGCAGCAAACTAAATTAGTCTAATGAAAACATTTATTTACGTGTCACATGGTTTTCAAATGGTTTTGTTCTATATTTAGTAACATTCCCACCTTACAATTTATAGATTTTTAATTATTATAACTATATTACAGAAATGAGGGCTAGATAGGATTGAGTAATTTTGAATGATAGTTCGTGAAACATCTGAATTCGTTTGCCAAGTTTCTTGTGTGTCGAGGCAAGAACAAACACATGGTCACAGACAGCAGTTCCCTGGCCTTTTCTTCCATCACCGCTCCTGTATACAGTGGAAACCTTGCTTAATGAACACACTTCTATAATGGACATCTCAATAATATGGACAAATTTCTGTGTCCCAAATTACTACTGATCAATACATTCATAACTCCTCCAGAATGGACACCCTGCTATAATGGACAAATATCCTGGCCTCAAGTTGTCCATTATAGAGAGGTTCCACTGTAATGGATAATTTTTTAAAAAGAGCTGACTTGGGAGAGGTGTCCGTTAAGCAGGGTACCACTGAACATATAGTGACCCGATTTGGGAACAGATCAAGACTCTTGCAACTCTCCATTCCCAATACATACACCTGGAAAGTGTATGGTCTATGAAACGGTAACACTTTCCCACGGAATTCACTCCTCTTCCCCAACACCACCTTGCTGCCAACAACCAGTATTACAGTGAAACCCAGCTTAATGGACACCCCTCTATAGTGAACACCTCGATATAGTGGACTAATTTCTCTGTGTTCCAGCTTACTACTTATCAATACATTTGTAACCCCTCCAGAATGGACACCCTGCTATAACGGACAAATATCGTGGCTCATTATAGAGAGGTTCCAATGTTTATAGTTTAGTGTAACATCTCTATAACAGACAAATTGGAGCTACTATGAGAATAATCATCCATTATAGCAGGATGTCCATCACTACAAATACAAATTGTAAGATGGGATGCCAATTGTCTGTTATGCAATGGAACCTCTCTATAATTGCTAATTTGATGCCAGGATATTTGTCCGTTATAGCAGGGTGTCCATTCTGGAGCGGGTACAAATGTATTAATCTGCAGTTAGTTGGGACACACAAATTTGTCCGTTTCGAGGTGTGTCTGCTAAAGAGGGGTGTACATTAAGCAGGGTTCTACTGTATACACACACTATAGAGGGGCTCGCAGACCAGAGAGGGTGGCCACAGGTGTTGGTTGTATAACTTGCGGCTACACAATTTGGGAAATCAGACACACACACTGAATGAAAATTTTGGAAAATGAACAGACACTTTCAATACAATACAAAACAATGGGCAGGTACATTTAACAGCACATCTAGTACATATTACAGCACTAGATATATAGACCCCTTTCACATGTACCTTTATATCCACATGTGGGTTGAACCCAGGTTTAGTGATATCCTGTTCACATGCACCTTGGGTAGTATACAAGTCTAAGGAAAGTGGGTCGAATCCAGGGTCTGAAACCAGGGTCTGAAACCAGGGTCTGAATCCAGGATCTGAAACCAGGTTATTAGTCTTAAGAGCCAGCCATTATGGACAGGTTTCCATGGTTTCAAATGCACTATAGTGACATATGTTAGAGTATTAAACACACATGAGGACCTGAAAAGGCATCCAGCTGCTTCCTTTTCATTGCTACTAAACACACTTGGAATTCAATTACGTTAACCTACTATGTGGAGTAGAGCCTCCGAAGAGAGGACACTATGAGAGTAGAACCTCTGAAAGAGGACACTGAGAGAGTATTTAGAGAGGTCCGCTGTAATGCCTCCAAGCTGAGCTGGCCAACTAAGGACAGGTGCACGCATAGACAGCACATAACTTCCCTCCTTGTGTCCTCAGGAGCACTCAAAACCTCATGCTTTGCTAAGGATTGTAGACAAAGCCCTAATTACTACAACATGAAGCCTCCCATTATACAACTGGCAACTCCTTTAGTAATCACCACACAGTAAGACTTTACCTGTGTGCCTGAGTGGTTGGCAGGTAAAGGGCTTGAAATGCATAGCAAAGTCTATGTTATAAACACTGTGTTAATATGAGCTTTGTATTAGCGACAAAGCCTTGCCTCTCGTTTTTTTGCATGGCACGCCTTTTGAGGCTACTGCTACAGTGAAACCTGAGCTATAGTGGCCACCTGAGTAACAGGGTCACCTCCATATTCAGGACACAAACTGAAGTCCCGATAGCTATTAGCTGAACAATAGCTTGCTAACTGTATAATGCAGCCACCTACGTCTAATCAGTCCAACTGAAGCTGGCCTGAGGGTGACCGGATTAGACAGGTTTCACTATAGTATACTGGTATATCCTCAAAGGCCGTAATACACTTTGAACTTCACTGGAACTACTATATACCACATATGTACATGGGCCACAATACCCAAAAGCTAATCATTCTGCTTGTGTTATTTTGTTCTCTGGAGCCATTTATAGCAGTAATGTTTTCTACTAGCATACTCCCGGGTTGCAGGCTTTCTACAATTCAATATTGGCTAAGATTTGTATGCCAGACATTATGTGTAGTATACATACTCCATGTAATTCTTGAACCATTGTATTTCAAGGCCATCTGGACTTGTAGGCGTGGTATGTAGAGGTGACAGGATTTGAGATTCAAAGGTCGCCATTATACATTTATATACTATAATGCATTCTTGTAGGTAGGTATGAATAGTACATAATTATAAGGTTATAAATATTCATTGGTACAGTTTTATATTGAGGCGAGTTAAGTGGATTGAGGTGGCTTTGAATGGAAAAAAAGAGGTTTGGAACCTCTGATAAGGGCCTCTCTTTAGATAGTGGTATACTAGAGTTGTGTATTATTTGACCTCCGAGATAAAGACAAACTCGGATGATACAACTGTATAATAATGATCCCTAAGTGGTCTTTGTTTTGAGGTTCCACTCTACCATTATACAGTGGAACCCTGCTTAATAGACACCTCTCTATAGCGGACACCTCTCTATAGCAGACACCTCGATATAATGGACAAATTTCTGTGTCCCAACTTACCACAGATCAGTAAATCATAACCCCTCCACAATGGACACCCTGCTATAATGGAAAAATATCCTGGCACCAAGTTGTCCATTATAGAGAGGTTCCACTGTATACACTAGATTTGTGTGTTATTTGACTTCCGAGATAAGGACAACCTCTCTCATACTACAGCTATAATATATCCACCAAAGTTGCCCTAATTTAGAGGTATATACTACTGCACCATTATTATATATGGAAGAAGCTGCAATTCACACCTATGTTAGAACTGGCGTTCGATACATCCACATCTCCATAGCAATCACACACCTGCTGGCACACATTACATAGCATACATAATACTATACATACACCTTCAACGTATTAGTCTGTGTTAGAGGGACAGCTGTTGCTACAGGTTCCAGTCACATTCCTAGGATTCCTCTCTATTCATGGATTACAGTGAATGAACTCATATCTAGCCCTTAAATACTCTATACTGGTTTAATGGACACCCCTCTATAACATATATAGCACACACCTCAATATAGTGGACAAATTTTTGTGTCCAATTTATTACCATTTATGTATTACTGTGAATGAAGGTATATAATATACTAGCCTTTAAATACTCTATACTGGTTTAATGGACACCCCTCTATAATATAGAACGCCTCAATATAGACCATGTGCCATTTACACTTATAATATTTCCTAAACCGGTTTAGCATTAGAAGTTTGTAGAAACAAAGTGGTTTGGAAACAGGTTTAGACCGTTTACACCTAAACCGATTTAAATTAAACTGGTTTCCAAACCGATTTAATATATCTATGTAAAGGGGCTATAGAAGAACTAGTATTGTATATACACCCTATTGAACTGGTTTCCAAACCGGTTGAATATGTCCATGTAAAGGGGCTATATATAAAAGAACAGGTATTATAATATACACCCTATAGTGGTATGTATTTACCTCACTCCGTTACTATAACCCTGCCTCCAATCATGAACAGAATCTATAGAGACATTCTGCCCCCAAGCTAAATACTACACTCCAAGGAATTCCTGTGTAGCCTTGCTACTGTACCATTTATTGCCCTCAGGGTAATTGATAATCTTCCCCATCTCTTGTGTTATGGGCCCTAAGTACTTGTTTATCTGGTGTGGTTTCCATGGAAACTGGTGATATGACTGTTTGATATCTAGATAAAATGAGGTCATATTTTACCATAATAACTACTAATATTCTCAAACATGCCTCTTCTGTTATGGCCACAAGTACTTGTTTATCTCTTGTGGTTTCCATGGAAACTGGTTTGATACGAGCTACCTACAGGTCATAATTTAATTAATTTAATCATTCTTCAACCCTCATATGAGCAAAAATACTTGTTTACTTGTATAGGCATGTCCCTTGTGGTTTCCATGGATACTGGTGATAAAGACTTAAGGAATGTTTGATAGTGCCCTAGCTAAGGAATGAGGTCATATTTTACCACATATTCAGCTCCTTAGTCTCCAATTTGTCTCAATTGGCTCAGAATTTTGTACAATATTATAGTTCCAGGAAATATTGCACATCTACAGCAGAACCTCTCTTATCCAACTCTCCACACAAAGGAAACCTCTCTATAAACAACCTCTCTTATCCAACTCTCCATACAAAGGAAACCTCTCT
>JAODVQ020179975.1:0-14564 GCA_025400075.2 Phenganax stokvisi
TAGATGCTACTGATGTGCCTACAATTTTGAGAAGGATAATGGTGGATGAACTTTTAGGAGAGAGACGGCATGAATGCTCCTGTATCTTCAATGTCAAACCATCAAGTTTTATACCTCCTGTGAATGTTGAATCTTCAGCAACTGCATTTATTGTATACAACCCAGATGGGTTAGGAGACATTATGATGCAGTAATACCCATTGCTCAACATGGAACTCAATCCACAGGTACTTCAGTGCCAACCAAAGCATTTTATCAAGAAATCATATGTATCAAGCAATTACTCTTGCACAGACAATCCCTTATACAAGTCCTGATGTAAGTGCTTGAAACAAAAACAACCACATACCTCCCTCTGTCAATGCTATGGGTGTAGATACCCACACGGGCGAAGGAAATCACCTGTCAAGAACACAAGTAACCATAAACACGCATTCCAGGTGAAAATCCCAAAAGGCTGATCATTTGCTGACTCCAAGGGCAAAGAAATGGTAAAGGGTGAATGGTCTGAATTTGAAACTATTATTTGGTATGAAATTACAGAGCTGTATCAAGACATCTATGATTACTCCAAATCTCCCTATTGCATTCTGAAGATGCCCACAAGTGTTGTGTTTGGCAACAAAACAGAAAATGAGATTACGAGTAAGCTTTCCTATGAAAAATTTACCAATGTTAAAGTTAGAGATGAATAACTGATCTGTGTCTCATAATGTACTTCCATATCATTATTAGCATATTATACTTATGACATACATATCAAAAATGATATATAGCATGGTGATCTCAACCTCATGAAACATTATAGCATTAAAACATCAACGACATAGGCAAGTGCACATCAAAGAAATAGCTACCGGTGGATATCCAATGCTACCAGTGGATACTGGTGGGCACCCCATGCTACCAGTAGGTACCTGTGGATACCCAATGATACTAGGGGTACCAGTGGATACCCAATGCTACCAGTGGGTACCAGTGGATACTAAATGCTAGCAGTGGCTACCAGTGGATACCCAATGCTACCAGTGGCTACTTTATGGTACCAGAGTGTAAATATGACTTTTATTTCTTTATAATATACATGCTGACTCATGATATTTCGTGGGGTCTTATATGACCTACCAACCCTATTTTTCATGTTGCAGACCCAATCTATAAGTATAAGTATACTTATTCCATATTTATTAATGAGTTTTACATAGTTCCTCGCAAACGTAAAGAAACATGCACACAATTCTATATATCTATATTCTTGCTTAATCAGCTGTTCAGTTAGTTTGTAATGTCTTGCGCTAAAGTCTGAATAATCACTAGATATCCTACCTATACGTACTAATAGGGAAATATATACTCCATATGCAATGTCTATAGCGGAACCTCGGTTATCTGGACCTCAGTGGACCGGCTGCTCAGTTTACCCAGCATGCGTGCATGCATAATTCTAATTAATGCTCACTATTCTTGCAGCTGTGTGTTGTTCTTCAGATTCAAAGTAAAAAATAGCTATAATAATGTAATGCGGTTGGCGGTTGATGAAAAGCTTGTTGAAGCGCTTTATCCATGGCGTGTTCAGAAAAGAACCAGTCTGACATGCCAACTGTTATCTGCGAAAAAGCTGTTCAGCTGCATACACTTCTCCACGAAGGAGATTCTGACTTAACATCATCTTTTCAAGCAACTAGAGTCTGGCTCTGGAGAGTTTGTAAGCACCATGGAATTAGGCAGCTATCGCTCCACGGGGGAAAATTTTTTCTGATAGTTCATCTGTCAAGCCCTTTAAAGCTGATTTGCAACAACTACTCGAGGAGGGAAGCTTAACACTTGTGCAATCGTACAACTGTGATGAGACTAGACTTTGCTACAAAATGCTTCCTACTAAGACAAGAGAAAGAAACTTGTTTGTCTGTCTATAGGATAGTCCTCTTGCTCTGAAAACGATGTCATCCACTCATCTAGTAGGTATCTTCGGAATAAACTGGATGCAATTCGCTGAACATGCTCCACTGTGGAAATCAGCCCACTACCCTTATAGCACATGTACAAATTGTCAGGCATTGTACACAGGCAGTAGGGGGTGTGGTGTATGATACGACGAGGGTTTCGCCTCCCCCCCGGAGGGTGTGCCGGTGCACCCACCCGGTGCCACATGCCCAACCACATCACACATGATTATGCGCGCATGTACATATGGCTAGTACATGCTACATGCGCATGTGATACCCCCCATATATCAACGTACGTACGTGTGGGTGAATTTGCATGACATGAAACTTTCCATACTATGTAATTACTTACCAATATTCAAAATGCAAACATACAAGTTTGTAAACCAAAACAACAGGCCTCAGTCAATAAAAACTTCTTTAAAATGTTTTTATTTATAATTTGCAAACAGAAGGGTCAAAGATATTTTTAATAATAACTTGCTAACAGAAGGGTCCTTGATAACCAAACTGGGTCCAAAAGTACCACATTTAACTCTCTTCACAGTAACTATGGCAAGATTCTGTCTCCATGGCAACCACTTAAAAGTTGTAATTGTTAATAACTTGCTAACAGAAGGGCCCATGGCAACTAGACTTGGTCCAATGGTAGAACACATAACACTCTCTATGTATCACTGTCTCCATGGCAACACCTCAAAACTTTTTTATTAATAACCTGTTAATAGAAGAGTTCCTGACAACCAAACATAGTCCAATGGTAAAACACATAAAACTCTGATTCTGATTCCATGGCAACCAAAAACACTTAGTACATTTAACAAATATATGACTAGTCATTGACAATACTACCCATTTGCTTTAAAACCAAAGTTAAAAATATGAAGCGAGACAAGTGAATGAAAAATCCTCGAAATCAAAATTTGGTGTATAGGGATTGTTTTAAAAGGAGAGTAGACAAGATAGGTATTGTACTGTGCACCTCGCTGGGATCATACATCCTTATATCGTCTCATAGGATTTATATGCCATCTTAGATAAATATTATTATGTATTGAGATGAATAGGGGATGTGTGATCTCAGTGAGGTGCACAGTACAATCCCTATCTTGTCTCTGCTCCTTTTGGGTTAACCCTATATGCCACATTTTGAAATTATGAGCATTTTTTATTCACTTATACACCAACGATTTTGGTGTGATCTTATTGTAACAGTAGTAGAATAAAAAGGGGACGATGGGTTAAACAGCTATACACTGTATAAACTAACCATCTTGCTGTGATCTTTCTTTTGCAGGAGTAGAAGAAAGTAACAATGGGTTTTAAAAAGTTTTAAGCAACCCTTTATAGTCAGTATATTAGAATTTCAGCCATCCCCATTTGTCGTGGGTTCATACTAGCAAATATGTCCATGGCAGCTTCAGTGTAGATTGGAATATCGCGATATACATGGAGAAGCATAAGCCCAGTCAGTCTGGTGTTGGTCCAAAAGCAGTCTTGCTCCTCTTGAGACTGCTAAAAGATCTCTCAGCAGTGCACGTAGTGACTGTAAGCATACAAAGGATTTATCCAAGGGCATAGATGTTAGGATACATTGAACTGATATGTTTCAATGTTTGTGTGAGTTGAGTCCTTCATGTCCTTTAGTTTCTGTGAATTCAAGAATGGCCTGTACTCAGAAATAGCCATTTCAAATGCCCCTTGACGTTTGGGATGAGCATCGAATTGATGCCCTCTTCCCACAACATTGCGTTTGAAGTATAGGTAGCATTACATCAAGCAGTACTAGGGTGGTTTTGAAGCATTCGGAAGTAAGGCTAAAAAGTTGCCGTGATTATGACATTCATTAACTGTTCATGTCAACATATTTTGTTCATGTCAGTCGTGTTTTTTTTGTTGACCATGTTTCTGTAAATCATGTGTTTTGTGGCCTCCATCACTTATATAAGCCATAGTTGTGTCAGACTAAATGTTGTTTTTACCACTGTCAGAAAAGGATAAAATTTCTCATTTAACGCGCAGTGCAAATCGTCTTCGAGAATTTCTCTAACATTTATGGTTCTTCAAGCCGGATAGCAGTAGAATCTGCCACCATTGGATGGGATTTCTCGAAAGACGTCTACATTCATTGTGAACTATGTATGTTATTCTATTCTCAGTGACTGGCCATTATTGCTAGCTGTCAATTCAACTGTAGTCGTCCCTCAGTGTCTGAGTGTTGTCGTCCTGAATGTTGCAGCTTGACTGTCGTCTTTTGGCGATATTGTCGTCGTCGTCAACTATCCGAGTGTCGTTGTTTCTTGTTGACGACTGACGACGTTCCGACTGTCGCAGTTCGACTGTCATTGCTCCTAGTCGTTCGACTGACATTATCTCTCAGTATCCAAGTGTTGTCGTCCTGACCATCGCAGATTGACCGCTGTCGTTCCGCGTCGTTGCTGTCGACAACTATCCTAGTGTCGTCGTATCTCACCGTCCGAGCGACATCATCCCGACCGTCGCAGTTCGATTGTCATTGCTCCTAGTCATTCAACCGACGTCATCTCTCAGCGTCTGACCGTCGTCGTCTCTCGTGTGATTATCGCCCTTTGACCTTTGCCGTATTATGAGTGAATTAGTTACGGTAAAGAAGCATAGAGGTGTTGCATGAGCCTCCATTACCCGCCTCACGAAGTGACTTAAGGACTTAGAGACTGGTGCTGATCAACCCTACAACGTTGAATCTTGCTCAAGCTACAGCATGGAAGCTAACTTCTGGACTCATCATCATGCGCTCATTGATCTGATAGATGATGAAGAAAAGCTCCTAGTAGAACAAGATACACTAGATGAACATGAGGATTTGGCAGCTGAGCTCTCTGATCAAATACAACATTTGATTAGTATCTGTACACCATCCTCGTATTTATTTTCTCGCAAAATTATCTCATGAAGATTGTCTATCTAGAAAAATCACAAATTTCTATCAGAACTGCAATAATGCCGACTGATGCATCATTGGACATTTGTCTTCTCTATCAGTATGAAGAGGAGCTCACTCATCACAAGAACGAGTTGGCTGAAATCCGACACAGTCTTCTTTCGAGTGACCTTGATGATGATGACAAAATTTCAATGGTGCAAGGAAACCTGCCAAAAATGATTTTTAATTTATCCTTGCAAGTAAGGAAATCGTAACACTCTTTGACACATAAAGCCAATTCATCTTCCACTGATTCCCATGGTAACGGTATCAAACTGCCAAAACTTGATGTGCCTATATCCGACAGTGACATTTACACTGCAGAACATTTTGGGAGTAGTTTTGTGTCTCCGTACATGACCGTTGTGATCTTTCTGATGCTGAAAAATTGGTGTATATGCAACAATCCGTAAAAGGTGGATCAGCAAAGGGCACCATCGAAGGGTTATCTTGTTCTGGAGAACATTACACAGAAGCAATAGAGTGTTTAAAGACCTGCTATGATCATCCACGCATCATTCATCAAACACATGTACGAAAGATCTTGGGCGCCCCATCTCTCTAGGAAGGAACTGGTAAAGAGCTACCTTGATTGCAAGACATAGTGCAGGCAATGGGCTATGAACCGTCGGCTCCCTTAATCACTTCTGCATTAGAGCTGAAGCTTGATGTCAACATATTGTTTGAGTGGCATAAGCACAGTCTAGACTTGGCTGATGTACCTCACTATTAAAAATTATTGGACTTAACTGATCTGCATACCAAAGCATCGGAAATTACCACACCTGGTGCAACGAACCCAGCAAAGTTTATCAACAAGGTCTGCGGCTAGTTTTACTGTTCACGCAAACGACTCTAGTGCCAATTGTCCAATGTGTAAGAAAGAAAAACACCCACTCTATGCGTGCGTACAATTCAAAGCTCTTACTCACGAGCAGATGTTGTCAACACTAAGAGACCACAAGTTATGTATGAATTGTCTGCGGCTGGGGCATTTTGTCAGACGATGTAGATGAGCTAGTCATTGTCACAAGTGTCATAAACTACATCACACTTTACTTCATGTAGAAAACAACCAGAGCTCTGTGGCCACAACCTCTTCTACCACTTCTCAATCAACTCCTAGATCAACCTCCTTTACCTACTCTCTATTGACTCCCTCTATCTGTCGATCAACTCTGTCGACCTCCACTCAATTAACATCATCTACTGCCATCACTTCACACACAGCAGTGGGTGTCGCATCCAATGCATTGCTCATGACATGTTATGTTCTTGTCAATTCACATGATGGTTTTGCCATGGAAGTAAGAGCGCTCCTCGACTCTGCATCATCAGCATTCTTCATATCCAAGCGTTTAACCGAAACCTCTGTCTTCCACGCTCACGTCCTACTGCAAAGATTTCTGGTGTAGCCAACATCTCTCATTCCTCTTTAAGTCACTCTGTCGCTACTCTCCAAGTGTCCTTGAGGCAGGCTCCTAATAAAAAAATGAAAATCTCGGCTATTGTCGTCCCTTGAGTTACATGTGACTTACCCATGTATCCACTCATATTGAATCGATCATGGAGCCACTTAGATGATCTGCAGCTGGCTGATCCAGATTTTGGACACCCTGGAAAGATAGACTTGCTTTTGGGTGTTGACGTATTTGTTCAAACTCTTCTGTAGGGTAGGTGGCTCGGACCTCCTGGATTTCCAATTGGCGCTGAAACAGAATTTGGTTGGGTGCTTGCCAGTCATCTAGATACTTCGGATGCCCATCACATTGCTTCATGCCATGTTTCAGTTACAGTAGATGATCTGTTACGCCCTTTTTAGGAGATAGAACAACATTCACATGCTGATAAAATCTGCTTCTCTGCTGAATCAGTCATACAGCATACAGAGATCAGTAATACAGCATTTTGAATAAAATCATCATCGTAGCGCAACAGGGAGATTTGTCATCCCACTCCCAAGGAAGCCATTTGTGAAACCACTTGGGAAATTGCGTTCCCAAGCTGTAAGATTTTTATCTCTCAAACGATCTTCGAGAATCCATGCTAGGAAGGATGGAATGGTTCAAGTGGTTACTGTTAAGACGAAGGATGGAACTTACTAACGACCTGTAACTAAATTGCTTTATTGTTGCCATCTCAAGATTGAGCTTTATCATCTGATCATATTGCCAAACTCATATCAAATTTATTTTATCTAAGACATTTCGCGGCATAATGTTCATGTCAACCATTTTTTTAATGTCAGCCATGTTACTTATGTTAACCATGTTTCTGTAAACCATGTGTTTTGTGGTCACCATCACTTATATAAGCCGTAATTGTGTCAGACTAAATGTCGTTATTATCACTGTCAGAAAAGGAGAAAGTTTCTCATTTAACGCACAGTGCAAATTGTCTTCGAGAATTCCTCAAACATTGACATCTCACTCTACATCAAGAGCTGAGTCCTGATTGGCCTGCAGTGGAATATTATGGCAACCTCAAAAAAGTATGGTCCTTATGATAGATGAGAGCTTTTGGCAGTTGGTGGCTATTCTATGAGCTAGAGATTTACTAAGCATTAGCTGAATGTCAAGGTGCACTCCAGAGACATGGACTCCTCATATATCTCTACAAGAACAGTGGCTACCTTGTGGTGTTCTTTATCTGCATGTTTATGGAGTGCCTTTAGCTCTCCTAAAGTTGGTGAGTGAGCAGCACACTAACACTTCTGGACTCGATCCATGATACCCAATACCAGGAGCAAACAGAACACATGGAAGACAAAAACCTTCATCTGCTTGTTTGCTATAAACAAGCCAAGGAAAGGACTTCAGTCACTAAAATGAGAGAAGCGACCAGTGGAATTCTTTGGGAAATTATAGCTCACATCAGGATGAAGGTGATTGGTCATCAACATGTTTAGCTAGTGTTTGTACTAAAGCAGGTAGACCTAATCATGTGTGCAATGTCAGTGTGAGGTGTAGAAGGTTGATCATCATCCCCTCTGTTCTCCTCTAAGCTGAATTGCTGCCTATTCTCTGAAGTATTCCCATCACTGGGCAGGGAACTAACAATCTCTGCAAAGGACTTTTACTGTGATAACTGTCATTACTAACATTAATGTGCCAGAAGAACTACACTTGTTGAAGTATAACATAGCTATCAAAACACAGCTGTGCAAACTTCTGCGTGGGTTTAGGTGTTGCATGTACATGCTCATCAACCTAACATGAATATAATTACGTATTATTTTGCTAACATGTGCATGATATAATTAACCCCTCCACAGCAGATCATATAATAATCTGTCCGCTGATCTGATCTGTGATTAAATTGAAAAGACTGCCGTTTGTTAGACTGTGTAATGTTATCTTGCAGAGGCATCTCTCACTCTGACACAGGTGAGTCACTAGTGTGTTCATTGAGTTCAAATCTGTTATTGGCATGCTTAAGTCGGAATTACAGTGCGTGTTGAAGCTTACTTTGCGTAATATGTCGTTATTCTTATATACCGCTCTCTCACACTCTCACATAAGTAAAATTGTAATGTCGTATAATTAGAGTGAGTAATGGAGAAATAATAATTACAGTGTGTCGGGTGGACAAGAACGTGTTAGTAAATCCGTCTCGATCTAGAGCTGGTTTGCACATTTAATGGTCCTTCGAGCCGGATACTTGAAAGAAGTGGCATCTTCGTTAGTCAGACTCTAGATTTTGTTCCAAGGTCAGCCTACTTAGCAGAAACGACATTCCGATTCCAATTGATGCTCATCGCCAGCTGCCACTCGTCGACATGGCTTCTTCCGCGACCAAGATACGCAGAAGAAGAGGCGTCGTTAGTGCCTCCGTTACTTGTTTAGCAACTCATCTCGCCGAACTAGAAGCAACGGCAGACAAACCTTGGACCCCAGACCACGCCCGGCAATTATCAGGAAAACTTCAATCCCCAATCAAGAGTTTCGATCACTTCACTACGAACTCATTGATCTTCTCGATGCCGACGGCGAAGATGCATTGGACACAGAACAAGCAGCGTTAGATAAACACGATGATGAAATAGCAATGCTAACTGTCCGACTGGAGGCTCTCTCCACCCCAGCTCTTCACCCTACACCGTCTACCTCGACTACACCGGACCCGCGAAGACCCATTGCTCGGAAACTTTCACACATGAGAAGTGGACTAGGACGGATTCGTGAACTAACTTCAACTACTGATACTGTCATCGAACCTTCGGTCTTCATGCAGTGCCAAGAAGAACTCTCAGATTTTAAGAACCTTGCTATCCTCTATGATGAGATTGTGATGCAAGATATAGCAGAGGACGACGAGCTGTCCAATTAACAGGCAAGGTTAGAGAGGGAACTGTCTGATTTAGCATCTCAAGTTAAGGGCCTCCTCTCGAGCCCACCTCTCGACACACTGCTTCCTCGCCCGACACGCGATTCAGGTGTTAAACTCCCCAAACTTGACGTACCAACCTTTGATGGGAACATTATTCATTGGAGGCAGTTTTGGGACCAGTTTTCTGTGTCTGTCCACGACCGCATAACTCTAACTGATGCTGAGAAAATTGTTTACCTCCAGCACGCTCTCTGCGATGGATCGGCAAGGAATGCCATCGAAGGACTGTCACACTCAGGAGAAAACTACGACGACGCCGTTAAGTGTTTGAAGTCACGATACGATTGCCCACGACTCATTCACCGTACTCACGTGCAGATGATAGTTGATGCTCCACCATTGAAGGAAGGGAATGGGAAGGAACTTAGAAGGCTTCACGATAATGTTGAACAACATGTGCGTGCGTTAAAAAGACTGGGTTGCGGTCTTCCTGGAACATTCATAACTTCCATGCTCGAACTTAAACTAGACCTTGACACATTGTTTGAGTAGCAGAAACACAGCCAAAGGGATTCCAGTGTTCCACACTACAAAGATCTGTTGCAATTTATCGACCTGAGAGCACAAGCATCAGAGGTATCGTGCCCGTCTCAAAGGAAGAAGCCGTCGACCAGAGTCACCTCACTCCCTGTCAGTGTGAACACAAACTGCATTGTTTGTAAGAATGAGAAGCATCCACAGTATGCTTGCTCGAAATTCAAGAATCTCGCATGTAGTGAGAGACACACTGTGGTCAAGTCTAATAATCTATGCTCCAACTGTCTCACGAGTGGACACTACAAATGACAGTGCAAGTCTGCTCACAAATCTAAGATCTGTCAGAAACTACACCACACTCTTTTACACACTGAGCAACCGAAATCACCTCGAGCACTTCAGGTACCATCTCATACTGCGATGAAGCTCAAGTCAAAAGCATTACTTATGACTTGTCGCATTTCAGTCAATGCTCTGGATGGAACATCAGTGGAAGCCCGAGCCCTGTTAGACAATGGTTCATCTGCGTCCTTTGTCTCTGAACAGCTGGTCCAGAGCCTGTCTCTGCCTCGATCCAATCAGCACATTCTTGTGTCTGGAATTGGTGGTATCTCTCAGAGAGCTCCTATCCAATCAATTTCTAACTTCAGAATATCACCCGTCGGATCCAGTGATCGGAAGATAAACATCACCACTGTTGTTGTACCTACCTATTGTTCCTGTCCCATTCAAACTGGACTGGGATCACCTTGAGGACCTACCTCTTGCTGACCCAGGATTTGGACACCCTGGCCGCATCGATTTGCTGCTAGGAGTTGACACCTTCATAGATGTACTTTGCCACGGCCGGCGAAGTGGTCCTGCAGATTCTCCAACTGCACTCGAGACCAATTTTGGCTGGGTATCTGCGGCAGCTCAGGTCCCGCGTCAGTATCATCATCTCACACTCACGTCACGACTTTCCACGGTTCTATGACATCTGAAGACGACATTTTGAGACGATTTTGGGTAGTAGAAGAATCTCCTTTGGAGCTCACTGTTCTCTCCACGGAAGAAAGGGCTGTTGTGCAACATTTTAACGCAACTCATTCTCGCACCAAGGAAGGACGTTTCGTGGTTCCTCTACCCAGAAATTTAACAAACTAGCAGATTGGTGAGTCGAGGACGCAGGCGGTGAGGAGATTTTTCAGCCTCCAATGGTCACTCCGTGCAAAGGGGCAATTTGATGAACTCAACGCTGTTATGCAGGAGTATCTAGACCTGGGTCATGCTGAACCTGTCCCTGATACGGATTTGGATCAACCACTACAGGAGACTTTCTATCTGCCGATGCACGCCGTCTATAAGGAGACAAGCACTACCACTAAAGTCAAGGCAGTGTTCGACGCTTCTGCAAAGTCATCCACCGGAGTTTCACTCAATGACACGCTCCTCGTCAGGCCGACAATCCATCCTCTGCTGATTGATGTCCTCATAAAATTCTGATCTTACCCAGTGGCACTTACTGCAGATGTCAGTAAAATGTATCGAGCCATAGAATTGACAGAGAGAGCCCGTAACTTGCATCAATTTGTCTGGAGATCTGACCAGAGCCTTCCCCTAAGAGGTTATCGTATGACATGTGCCACCTTTGGTGTCTCAGCTTCTTCGTTCGCCGCCAACATGGCCGTAAAACAAAATGCGATTGAGCACTCACGAGAATTTTCACTAGCAGCTGAAGTTGCACAGAGATGTTTCTATGTTGACGATTGTTTGGCAGGAGCTGACGATGCTGATGCGGCGCTAGTTCTTCAGAAGCAACTGACTACTCTCTTTGCCCGTGGTGGTTTTCTACTCAGGAAGTGGAATTCAAACAATTCTGCCATACTCCAGGGCATTCCAAGGGAATTTAAGGACATACACGACATTCAGACCATATCTGAGGTAAATCAGTACACGAACACTTTGGGGATTGAGTGGAATGTGTCAACTGACGAGTTTCATATAACCATCGATTAATCACCACCTAATTCACCTGTTACGAAGAGGATCATCGTGTCCAATGTAGCCAAGGTATTCGATGTTTTGGGCTGGATTTTGCCGGTCACAGTTAAGATGAAAATCCTCCTCCAGAGGCTCTGGGAAGCCAAGGTTGATTGGGATGATCCCATCCCCAATAGCCTGTTTCAGACATGGTCTCAGTGGAGGACGGAACTATCTCAATTGGCAGCGCTTCACATTCCTAGCTGCTACTTCTCGTCAAGCAATCCTCCCATGTCTACACAACTGCATGGATTTAGTGATGTGTCCGAAGATGCCTACAGTGGTGTCGTTTACCTGCGTATTGTAGACTCTACGACAAGGGTTCACAAGATCCTTGTAATCGTGAAGACAAAGGTTTCACCGATCAAGCGACTGTCTATACCCAGACTGGAACTATGCGGAGCTCAAATTCTCACCAAGTTACTTTGTCATGTAAGGAGAATCCTCAATGTTCCGATTGACTCAGTTTACGCCTGGACTGACAGCACCGTAGTGTTGGGTTGGCTCTCAGGAAGTCAAAGGAGATTTAATTCCTTCGTTGGTCGAGTGTCATCCATCCTAGATAAGCTCCCTCCCGAATGCTGGAGACATGTTCCTGGTCATGAGAACCCTGCAGACTGCGCATCGAGGGGTCTGTTTCCAGCTCAGCTGATGGAGCATGAACTCTGGTGGGAAGGACCTTGCTGGTTGCTGATGGAGCCCTCCATGTGGCCCACTCAATCATCTCTACCATCCTGTGGTGTCCCTGAGGAAGAAAGAAGTGCTTGTTTCACAACCTCAACGAGAATGATCGCTACTCCTGCTATCCCTGTTGATTGCTACTCCTGCTATCCCTGTTGATCGCTACTCTAGTTTCACTAAGTTGAGCGGGTTACAGCCTGGGTGCTGAGATTTCTTAAGAATATACAAACACTATCATCTACCTCCCTAGATCGTTCACCACACCTGACTGTAGCCGAGTTGATCGCTGCCAAAAGGTAATGGTTATCGCTCTCTCAGAAGGAGAGTTTCCCTGTGGAGTTTGAATTGTTAAGTCGGAATCGGCTCTTCCCAAGAACAACTGTCTTGCCTCACTGAGGCCCTTCATTGATGATTCGCAATCTCTCCTGCGAGTTGGTGGTCGACTAAAGCAGTCTTCGCTATGCTATTCCCAGATGCATCCCATCATTCTCCATGGTACTCATATGGTGACGAAACTCATAGTTGAGACTGAACCTCAGTGGTTGATACATGCTGGACCCACTCTCCTCTCCTCTTCCCTGAGTCAACGATTTTTCATCGTGGGTCAACGAAGGTTAGTGAGATCTGTCACAAGGCAGTGTATGACTTGTAGGCGCTATTCAATCAAGCCCAGTAATCAGTTGATGGGGCAGCTACCTGCTGAACGAGTGACTCCAACTTCAATATTTAACAACGTTGGTGTGGATTATGCTGGCCCCTTTCAAATTAAGTATGGTCATGTCCAGAAGCCAACGATTCTGAAAGCATACATCTGCCTATTTGTATGTCGGGCAGTGAAGGCAGTTCATTTAGAGCTTGTATCTGATCTAACGTCTGAAGCCTTCATCACCGCTCTATGCCGATTCATATCTAGACGTGGATGCCCATCACTCATTTGGAGCGATCATGGCACCAATTTCGTGGGTGCCATTAAGGAATTCCATAATTTTCTCTTCAACAAAATGGTTCAAGGGACCGTCGGCTGATTTTTGCAGTGGGTACAACTTCGAGTGGAAATTTATTCCAGAGAGATCTCCTCACTTTGGAGGATTGTGGGAATCGGCTGCCAAGGGTGTGAAAAAACATCTAAAACGTATCATATCATTAGTGAAGTTATCATTTGAAGAGTTCTCCACAATTCTATCACTGGTAGAGGCCTGTTTAAACAGCTGTCCTCTGACTTTACAATCGAGTCTACTAATGATGATGGTGTAGAAGTCCTGACGCCTGGTCACTTCCTCATTGGAAACCCGTCACTGCTCTACCGGACTCTCCGATCTCCTACAAGTCCGTCTCCCTTTTACAACGCTAGCACCTTTGTCAGCACTTAGTACGACATTTCTGGCAACGCTGGGAGAGGGAATATCTCACATGTCTCAACAAGTTGACCAAGTGGAAATATCCTACTCGTAACATCCAAGTTGGAGATGTCGTAATATTACGAGAGCGGTACAGTTCCCACTAAATGGCCTCTTGGTAGAGTGATTGACACTAACCCTGGTGAAAGTAACTTTGTGCGAGTTGTAACTGTTAAAACTGTTCAGGGTGTCTACAAGCGACCTGTGAGTAAAGTGGCTGTGTTACTACCAGTAGACAAAATTCAAATTCATGTTATTACTCGTTGGACATTGTCATCAGTCATTATTACTGTTATAAGACCGTCTCAGTCTTAGGCCGGCGGTATGTTGAGGCTTACTTTGCATAACATGTCGTTACTCTTATATACCGCTCTCACACCCTCACATAAGTAAAATTGTAATGTCGTATAATTAGAGTGAGTAATGGAGAAATAATAATTACAGTGTGTCGGGTGGACAAGAGCGCGTTAGTAAATCCGTCTCGATCTAGAGCTGGCTCGCACAGTGGGTTTGGCTCAGTGCCTTTCTATTTGACTTTAAAGGCAAGACTTGAAATTCTGCACCACAGATAGATGTGCAATCAATGTATAACGTTAGTTTTTGCGTAGCTCCCGCAGCGCTCGAGAAATAAGCCTAGACGCCCGAAAACGCGATGTTTTGCGGTATTTTCGCCGTTTGCTGACGTTATTA
>JAODVQ020180079.1:0-14563 GCA_025400075.2 Phenganax stokvisi
ACTTCCCAAGAAGGGCTTGGCATTGATCTATCACTTGAGCCTCAAGCGTCTCATCGGAGCCCGCAACAAACTGTCAATTATCCAAGATCATGGAATGCCTGCGTCGTGAACAAGTTGGTAGAACCTACCAGGTATGAGGACGACCATTTTCTCAACTGCCACCGCAATGTTCTGGTCTTTAACATGTAGATGATTGTAGATGTATGTATTTGGCAGAGATGGGATGGTGACTGACCATGAGCTACAGTAAGTTCAGAATACATTGCATGATGCATCATGACGCTTTCCCTATCCACCACTATTTTGTGTCGTTTATACGTTGTATGTGCAGCACACCACCATTATCCACCATTGGGGTTGAATGTACCCTCACAATTTACAAATCCTTTAGGATCTCAGCTAAACGCTTCTTAGAACTCTTGACTTGAATCCCAAATAATTTTATGCAAAGCATCAGGAATTCGTCATGGCTGAGGAGTTGTAATCGCCCTGAATGGTTTTGCTGCTCCGTTGGGGATCCAAATCAATGTGCTTCGCCCGACCGCAGGGCTTGCAGATCGAGTCATTCAGAAGTCTCGAAGAAGCACCCGGCGGTAGGAGGCCCAGGAGGTCCAGGAGGCTGAGAGGAAAGCTGAACCCCAGTCATTCGTTGTGGCATGCTGCGAACCAAGCCATGGGAGACCCACTCTTTTCTGAGCGATGTGGACAGTTGGACTTGTTTGGAAAAAATAGAACACATATGAACACATGTCAAGCTGGTTGGTGGGTTTCGGTGCTACGAAGATTCCGACCACATCAAAGTTTCGGTCGGTTTCGGTGCTGCGAAGTCGGACTGCGAAGTCGAACAGGGCTGCGGTGTCTGGAAACCTTTCGAGTTCGACGTGGCCGACGCAGTGACAGGTTGAGTATATATGTATACCTAAAGGACCATTTGATACACAAATTTGTGTTCAATGGGGTTTTGATATCTAAATTCGGAAATCGGCTGGAATGTGCTACTTCGGCTACTTTTCATCACTTCGGGCAAAAACCAGGTTTCGAGCACTTTTCAGTGCCCTTTCACCCCAAGCCTTCTGCCCAACCCCCCTGCCGCAGAAGGGGGCTCGAAGTTTGTAGTGTGCACGCTGGGGTAAAGTGCCACCGCAGCTTCTTGAAGAAGGCCTGGGCACATCACATGAGTCAAACTGCCTGCTCCTTTTTGCATGCAGCGCATGATACCGTATGTCACATGCAAAGAAAGTGCTGCATGATGCATGCATTGTGCGCTTCAAGAGGCATTTGGCTAAAGGTTAGGTTGGGCACTCTTTCAGTGGCCATAGGCCATGGCAGGTGATGATGCGTGTCCTGTGCTGGCTGCATGGGCAAATATGCCTGAACTCATAGCAAGTGTTGCTAAGTCCGGAAGGATGGTTGATTGCACCGCGCAATTAACACGTCAAACGTGTGTGGACAATGCTGACATCTTAGAGCCACTCATCAACGTTGTGGGTAGTTTGGCTGCATCAAGGGGTGTTGTAGATAAGTGTCAAACAGGTGCAGCCATCATCTCATCAGGATGTAAGGCAAATAATGAAAACAAAACAATGCTACAGTTGTCTTCAAGAATGTTTGCCGATGCGCTCAGGTGTTAGGCCTGGCATCAACGTGCTGGTTGACATTGTTACTCGCTTCATGTGCTTTGCTCGCCCAAGAGGAAAAGCACTTCCCAAGAGCTTTTCAGCAGCAAACAATTTCTGTTGACGCATTAAACTCACTTTACATCCTTCTTGCCTTCCTCTTAACTTCCTGCCAAGTCAATCCTTAGGTGAGACCATCAAAGCAGAGGCATGGAAGCTGCGGCGTTTGATCAGCATTCTTTCCAGAGCAGCCAAGAGACCCCACACGCCCCGGAGCAAGCATCTCAAGACATTGCTGAGCAACACCAACTTGGCAGTTTTTTTTGAAGATGGTTCCTTGCTTTATATTTTTGCATATCAACTTTTTTACGTTGAGCATAACTTCGGGAACATTGAAATGCATCTGTATGTATGGCCAATCCAATTTCTATCCATCGCCCGCTGTTCAAGGTGAAGATTGTGGTGATGATGACAACGTCAGCGACGCCGAAGAGAAGGCCTCTGGTAGCGCTGACGCTGCTGGTGGCAACGGCCCTGAGCATGAATGTGGTGAAGGTGAAGGTGAAGGTGAAGAGGAGGAACAATTTGAAGAAGATGCTGTTGTTGAAGTTGAGGCAATCTTAGCAGTAGATGTCAAGTCTCATCAAGTCTAGTACCTGTGTCCCGCCGGATCTTTTTCTGGTTCTGGAGGCTGAGGAGCCTGTGCATAAGGTGAACAAGGTGGATCCAATTTGCTCACCCAAGAGTCTCCCAGCTCAATGTGCGCATGTGTGGTAGCGTTTGGCGAAACAATGCTTTTGTTGTTCTTGTCAAGGTCCTGCCGTGCTAAGCCCAACCTTGGTTGAGACGCCATCGCCCCGTAACTTGCCGGCATTTAGGGTGTTAAGTTGCTACACTGCACTGCTAAACGTGGTGAACGCTACGCTGTCACTTTGATCTGCACACGCTTTGGAGAGGCATCCCTGCAGCATCCCCGGCTTCAGCGCCCAAGCGCAACAAGCACGCCAAGCACGAGATCCAGAAGTGTGGATGGATTTGTCAGTGTTGTCGTTCAGTGCATCGCCACAGGGAGGGTCTTTTGAGATTGCCCTGTAATCCAAACCAAGTACACAAAATAGTGCCAGCTGCGTTGATGTGTGCCAACTGTCCAGTCTTGAGCAATGACTTCCAACATTTCAAGAACGACCGATGCAAAGAAGCTTTTGTGATCGAGAGGAAGAAACAACGTGAGAGAGCACTTGCTGAAATCAAGGAGGAATCAAAGAAACAAGAAAAACTCCGGCTTTTGAAGATGCTGGAGGAAGAACGCCAGAAACTGCAGAAACTCTTGGAGAACAAGAAGGACGTTGCTTTACATGGTGCCATGCTTGCAGAGTGAAGTGTAATAATGAAATTGTTTGCAAATGGGTGATTGTGCTTATCGCATCTTATAGCTACAGCTTGGGATTTGTCAAGTATCTTGTTTGCCTGTCTTCAAGGTCTTGACAATGTGGATACCTTGCCCATGGACACAGCAGAGAGCAGCGTGCGAAGCACCATCATGGCTGACCCTCCAAGAGTTCCGTTGGAACAGCTGGACCCTTCAATTCAGGATGTCTTGGCTGCGGCTAAGGAGGATTTGCAGAAAGGTCCAGTTGTTATCCAAGAAGGGTTTGACTTTGAAAAAGCTTGTGCTGCTTTGAAGGATGGGCTTCCAGTTGTTATCATTCCGGCCAATTCACCACCTCCCGTTCCTATGGCTCGGCCTGAGACGAAGGCAATCACCAAGTGTTTGATGCAGTGTTCTTGTGTTATTCCATCGCTGTTTTGTTTGCAGTAAACAATTGTTTCAACTTTGTTGGCAGGGTGTTGCCCCGGCTGCCCACACGAGTCCAGCTCAGAGTGGCTGCTGCAACCCCTATGTCTCACAGCCTCCGCAGGAAAGCAAAACACATGACTCTGAACCAACCACAGGTCAAAGCAGGGAGGAGGATGTGACTCAGAGAGGTCAGAACAAACAGCAAGATGGACAAGCAGCTGAACCAGAAGGTGAGGACCAACCGCCAAAAACTGAAGCACAGGTGGCACCAGCAACAGCAACAGCTGAAGCAAAGACAGCACCAGCAGCTGAGGCTCCTGAAGGAGAGGTCGCAGCAGCTGAAGCAGAGCCAAAAGCAATTGCATCAGAAGCTTCAGTTTCGCCAGCAGAGCAAGAAAAAGCAGTATCAGGAAAGAGCCCCAAGAAGAGAGGTAGGCCTGCAGGCAAGGCAAAGGCCAAAGCCAAAGCCAGCGCAAAAGCAAAGTCCAAAGCCAAAGCAGCTCCCAAATCACGGGCGCGTGCATCCACAAAACCACGGCCAAAGGCCAAAGCGAAATCAAGCCCGAAGAAAGCACACAAAGCACACACTGAGGCCAAGGAAGAAATCGAAGAAACAACCAAGGAGCAGCCGCTTCGCAAGAGAGGCAAAACAGCACCTAACGAAGCAAACAAGACCACGAACACCCATACCGAGGAGCACACAGATGAGAGCATCAAAACCGCTGCCGAAGAACCTTCATCGCACCCAAAGACAAGCAAGCCAACAAGCAGCAAAGATAGCAAAGGCTCGGCAGCATCTTCATCAGGTCCTGATGCCAAGGCAAGCCCCAAGAAGGCAGCAAAGTCACGGTCTAAGGGCAAGGAGAAGGGCAAGGAGGAGAAGGGCAAGGAGGCAAAGGGCAAGCAGGAGAAGGCAAAGGGCAAGGAGACGATGGGCAAGCAGGAGAAGGGCAAGCAGGAGAAGGGCAAGGAGGAGAAGGGCAAGGAGGAGACGGGCAAGAAGGGGAAGGGCAAGCAGGAGAAGGGTAGCAAGGCAAAGAGCAAAGCACCCACTGACCCGCCAGACAGCACAGAGGAGATGGATGAGGTGAAGGAAAGGAAAAAGAGGCTTTCTAGGAAGTCAGTTGCGTACAAGAAGGCAAGGAAGGAAGCACTAGATGCAGGCAAGAGCCATGAGGAGGCAGCAGAGGAGGGTAAAAAGGTTCTTTGTTTGCATAAGTCTTGAGTTTGGGTGTGTAGCATTCAAATGTTTTGCGCGCTCTGTTCCATTTAAGGCATATGCTGCAACTGACTGATCAGGCAACTTAACCTTAGGGGTTCGTGAGCTCGCTCTCAGATTTATATACTTTCTAGAAAGCTTTTCATTTCATGCATTTTTATGTCATTGACACTGACCAGCTTGATGGGGAGAGCTCCGTTGAGAGTGCAAGGGGGCTCCAACAAGTGAGCCAAATATGCGCTCTCATTGTGGGATTTCATTGATCTGGGGAAACCCTCAAATCATGTGCTACATCAAGAAAGCCAGGAGCTACGCCTTAGATCGCCTCAGGATGTGGCCGCGCTCCTGCGTTTGAATGGAAAATGAACTTACGCAGCTTCGCTGGATGTCTGCAATGTTTGAGGTCATTTGCTCATATGATCATTGCTGCCGGTCAGGTTCATGTCCAAATGCCGCGAGTCGAAGGCTGGAGGATCTCCGCGGCAATAGCAGGTCATCCCCTCCTGTGTGCAAGCTTGCTGATTTATGATATTGGCACTTACGCTTTGTTTGTGTGTGCACGTCAGATTTTGTGTTGGATTGCGAACATGCAAGATCAAATGTGTAGCGTGATGGGATGCGACGGGTTGTGCGCAATGACGGCGCGCTCAAGGGTAACCAGCCTCCTTCAGGTTCAGGCCCCGAAGGCAAGGCTTACTATCAACTTCACTGGAACTAATCGGATTATCCTGTATGCTGTTTTCATAGTGACCAAAAGGACTTGCAAGTGCATTATATAGATCGATAAAAAGCGGCGTGGTGCAGGTGCTGATTGCAGTTGTGCCCTGGCTTCTTAACCAGCTTTTCAAGGCGCTGGCATGCTGGGGTGTTGGAGGGTCACTCAGGTCCTCCTCTTAAGCTGGTGCGATAACTTGCCTTCTGTGGAGCCCTATCAGCTTGTAGAGGTCTTTTCTGGCGATGGCAAACTATCCCAAAGCTGGTGGGCCTGTGTTTTGAACAGTTCATGTGAAAACACGTGCATGTTATTGTTTGCATATATGTACGCCACGCTCTTTCCAGGTTCCAACGGGGATTCAATGTTGCATCCATCGATCTATCGTACTCATCCCGTTCAATGGACTTCACAAAACCTGCAGGCTTCGCGTTTCTTTGCTTCATCTAGGGCTTTATCAAAGCGTGTGTGCAATTGGGACGTTTTGCAGGAAGCTTCGCCTAAGGCTTGTGCTGTTCTCTCTGATGAACTTGGGCATGAGTGGCTTCTCCCATTGGGCACCATGTTGTGCCAGCTGGGGCATTCCTGCCCGTGGCACCAGCATGCGGAGTATCATAAACCCTGAAGGCTTCACAGAATATGAATTTGTGAAACAGGGAAACCTTACAGTAGCACGGACCCTTTACAGCACAAAGTATCTACGTTTCATACTCTTGATGTTGATACACCCCCCGAAGGCTTCGAATAAACGAATTCGTTATAGTTGAATTCAGTTTCCTCGTCGTTCAATCTTAGGGCACCCTTTCCACTTCCTGGGCAACTGTTTCCAAGCGCAGCCCGATCTGGGCTAAGGATGGTTCTGGCAATTCTGGTATGCTTATCCCAAAACTGTTATTATTTGGTTGAGCAGCCAGCTCAGAGTCTTCTGTGCTTTCATAGACGGTGGCAATGGTTGGCAAACAGGGTAGCATTTGCCCCTTGGTTAAATATTGTTAACTTGGAAATCGAAGCGTCAATTCATAAATGATCAATTGCTATACTGGTGTGTCCAGCTAGACCTGTCTTGAGAACCCCTGAATCAATGCGCCCCGTTTCCAAGGTCTTTCAGTGCCGATTCTGGATGCACCATTTTGGACTGCCATGCCCGAAGCCAACGATGGTCTTTGGGAATCTTTATACCATGTATGGCCTTAACAAGGGGCCACTCACCAAGAAACACAAAAAGAAAATGAAGAAGAAAGGATTCCGTACTAGCAGTATCTTGGCTATAACATACGCCATACCTGTCTCAGAGTGGAACCCAGCAGGAAACCCAAAAATGAGCTTTCGAGGTACCTACTTTGATTCCAGTGGAGTCCGGAAATTCAAGGGCCGGAAGAAAGACTTGAAAGCTACACAGCAGCTAGCAAGCACTTTAAAGACTGCATGCATGGAAAGGGTCTTCAAATTTCAAGAGCCTACCCTCAAAGCGCGGACACGCTCCTCCATGCCTCCCTGTATTCAAGAGCAGGTCCCTTTCCCAGTTGAGCACCGATCTCCCAGGTCATACACCGCTAACTACGGTGCCTGCCTTGCAGACTTGTACCGGAAGCAGCTGCTCCTTCCGCCGCAGAGGGATCTACGGGTTAGAATTCCTCTTGACCAGAACCTGACCGACCGTGAGATGTTTGCTAACATGGAAACAGGGGATACCTGGACCGACGCTTTGATGAAGGATGTATTCGAGTACCTTTGGACTTCAAAGCATTGCAGGACTCCCTCTTGTAGCTGTCAGCTGCCTGATGGAAGGTAAACATAATATAACCATGCCCCAGAAATACTCACAGTGTGATATCATAACTCGATCCTTTTTTTGGGCCCGGCAGGATCCCGGAAGAGTGGCAGCAATGCATGGAAGAGTTCAGAGAAGATCTCATGTCCAGGAATCTAGGATATCAATAGACTTTACTTCTGCAAGTGCAGTTGAACAGGGGTTCCCTTTGCCGTACATGGCGGCTAAGGTAAAGGTATTGCCCAGAACTTTTCTGAAGCCGCGTGTTCAGTAGATACGCCAGCCTTAGTGCCAGCCTTGTAATTCGATCTTTTGCCTTTTGGCAGTCGGCCCAAAGGACTATGTCGGACAATGTCGTAGATTGTCGGAGTACATTGTCGGAGCTCGAGCGTTTTCTCATTTGTCGGAGCTCTGGGGGACACATACAGCTACACAGGTGGAGAAAAGGTAGAATTTGAGGAGTGCAACTCGAGCGCAATTTTCCGCTACCCGAGCGCAATTCCGCGCAACCGGGCGCAATTTCAGAAAGTGTATCAAATAGACCCGTGTTTGTACTTCTACAACAAAACAAAACGACCAGTTCTTGAAAATTTTGGGAAGATTTCAAAGGAATTGCGCCAGAATAGCAGAAACTGCTCCAATGAGTGATTGTTTTAAAGATTATGTTGCTTCTTTTGTCCAATGGAAGGGATCTAGACTCTAAAGACTTCAGATTGGTGTTGCGTGTTGGGTTTTGTTGGGTGAACACATACTGGGAAACCGCGTTTTTGGTGGAATACTTATTCTAGACTCTAGACGTAGAATGGGGACCTATGTGAAAGCTTTGGCCCGAGTCGCACGTGTTTAGCATGAGTGGTATCCACACACACTCCTGTGCATCATTGGTGGCTGGCACGGAGCTTCTATCTACCAAGTGCATTGGGGAGCAAACCATGTCCATGGATATTGATGCCTTGGTGGAGGCATAATGGTTGCATTTGGAATTATTATTTAAACATGTGCACGTGCAAATCATGTTGCATGGGCATACATAGCGCTTCTCTAGCTATAAACCTCAGGAGTCAAAGAAAAAGATTGCGGCTATGACTGCCGAGCTTGCCGAGCTTGATAGTTCTTCCCAGCACCCTGCTACACAGTTGGATGATACTGTTGGAGGCTGGACCTACTATGGGCATCGTTAACATTTTGACAAGTTTCAGAGTCTATCCCATGGCGCCAATGGGGTGAGGTGTTTGCCTGTGGCTCTTGTGCAGGTGCGCCGATCATTGCTGTTCCTGACACTGGTTCGTTTGCAGCAGGAACTCATGTCAAGAGCTTGTCAAGTGGCGAACAACTTGGCAAGGCCCCAATGAACCGATTCAACCGATCTGGCAGTATCCCATGTTCTGTGATGGCTACCAGGCGAAGCCCCCCTGTTAGCCCAGGAGACGACGCACAGCCTCGCGAGTGGCCTTGGACTTCCGCAGCTGTTTCACCCCCCCAGCTTGAACGGAGCAGGAGCACAGAACAATTGCTGAGACAGAAAACCTTACGTTTATCTCCGTCGGCCGGTTTGAGGGATCAACAATCTTTTGAGTCGGAGCCTGAAACCACTCTCTATGTGCCAGAGGCCAAAGCTAGCCCCGAGGAGGTGCCTGTGCCTGCACCTAGTCCTATCCCCAAACCGTCGTCGGTGAAGCTGCGGCCCCCAAAGGACGGGGAGGCACTAGAGGTGGAACCACCTGCGTCACCTACCTCTGCAACAAGAGAAGTAAAGGATGCACTGTGGTGGAGGTGCTTGACTCACGAAACAAGTTATAATAAACATGCATGTGGTTACCACACGAAACCACTGTTTGGTGATTGCACGTGTGGTGTTTTGCAGGTGCTATCGCCATATCAAACCTCAGAACAAGTCTGCGACGTGTTCTGAAGAGGTCTTGAAACTTTGGAAGATTCCTGAAGGTCGTGTCTAGTCCAACATGTAACATGTCTCACTGAATGCTTTGTTGATTTGACATGTGTTTACGTGCTGCACAAATCATACCTTTCGGACTATGAATAGCTGAGGTACCAAACTGAAGGAGCTTCTTGCGAAGGAGGGTGGCATGAAGCAGGTCGAGATGAGGTTGGCCCGATGGAAGTCCCAAACCCAATCCCATAATAAAGATGGTGCGTGGGTAACAAAGGCACATTTGCGTGACGTTCGGAAATGGACTAAGAAGCTTCCATGCATTATTGTAGTATATGTGGTTGTGTGGTTTAGTGTGCATTGCGTTGTCCCATAGGGAGCTATGGGACTCCTTTCGACTTAGGAGCATGATCGAGAATGCCTGGACGTGGGCACAAAACCGCAACAAGTTGCGGAAGAACGAGATACATGGGGAAGAAGAAGCCAAACTTATCCTGGATGAGACCTTTGGTTTTTGTGAAAAGGAGGGAACAAATATGAGCCAAGAAGGCAGCATGCTTTTGGAGGACCCACCTTGTAGCAACACAGCAACTGCTAAGTGTACAATCTCACTCCGGAGATTTCCTAGCGGACGTCCAGATATGTTTAAAGTTACAGTCACCTCTAAGTCTTTGGTGGGAGGGTTGCCTAGCTGCAAAAGTCTTGGCGCAGGATATCAATTCGCTTCTATTGGATGATTCCCTGCCCAGCATCACCAACAAGGGTGAGGCTCTCCTTGCAAAGGTCCGCGACACCGATGCTAGCCTGAAGCCTGAGGACGTGGCTGCCAACAGTTCTGGATCTTTCAAGCTACTGATCTTAAGTCGTTCAGGGTCCGCCCAAAGTGTTCTCCAATCTCAAGAACTCAAGGGTTTGAATAACTTTGGAACCAATGTCAGGCAATTGATCTGAGCAAAGCTTTGTGTGGTGACATGGGTGGGATGTCTGATTGACAATCAAGAAGTAGCGGGTTGTGACTTCTTGGTGTGTGTGTCCATGTGTGCTGAGGCTTGTATTCCCGTCCCTGCAGCAAAACGATTCAGCAGTGTCTTTGCTTCCGAGCTGGATCGAAGTCTGTGGGAGAAAGATAGACAACGCGTCGGCAATTCTGGAGCGGGTTCTTGAGAAAAACATGCGCCTACTGCAAGTCAAAAGTGCAACATATGTATAACTATGTGTTCTTCTCTAGTTTCTGCCCCCAACATACCAATCTCACAGGAGAAGTTGAACAAGGTTGGCAGCCCACAAGCCAAAGAGTGGTGAGCTTAGTTCGGTACAAAAGCAAAAATGAAATCTAAACCCTGACAAGCTCCTTGGAAGTACATGATTTGTTTCACTAACCTGATAACCTGTACAGTATTTATCCTGCTCCATCAGGCTTTCCGCCAGTATCACTTCCCACGTGGGAAACATGAAGAAGATCTACAGGGAATTGGAAAAACAGCAAGCGGATACTGCAGTTACGCAAACCACGACGCCACTTGGTCTCAATTTTGCCCAGCAATTGAATGCTATTGAGCATAACTGCATGAACAATTGTCCAAAAGGCAACAATGGTTTTTCCAACGTGACCACCTCAGTTCCAACTGGTCTGAATTGAGGCCAGAGGTATCGAAATCGTTGCTTGGCAAATTCGCGGACCTTACCAAGATGGATGTGTCCTTGAACAACTTGGTCGTTCGAGCAAGGTTCAAACGTTGAATGATTGTGCACATTCCATCACTTCCTTCTACTTCAAGTCTATCTGTCATATGTATGGGGCCTCCACCTGCCCACGCCACACTTCCAGGAATGTGAAAGTTGCCCCCGGTGCCAAAACGGCTGCCAAGAAGCATTCCAAGAATGCTTCCAAACCAAAGTCGTCGCCGAAGAAAGATACGCCTGGCACTTCGAGGCCAAAGCGGAAAGCTGCCCCAGGAAAAGCTGGGGCATAGTCTAGGGTTATGTGAATTTTGGGGCATGTGGTTTGACCACGTGACTGATTGGCTCAGCTGGGGCTCAACTAGGAGTTTTTGGGCACTTCACTTACCTCTTTTTGTTGTTGGTGCTCAGCAGCATCAAAACCGCATAAAACCTCAATGTTGAAGCCTTTAGCCTGCTCCGGTTGAGATGTTCCCCAATGAGCTACATAATTGATGCTTGGGGTGTTTCTTTGGATTTCAAGGTGATCTCACGCTCGAAACAAGTTAAAACAGCTGCGTGCTCCGTGGAAGGCTAGATCAAGGTGCACAAATCAATCTGAATGGGCCATTTGCTCCAGCAAAGCCCTACCCATTCGCAGGTGTAGATGTGGAGGATGGGATGGATTATTCACCTGCAGGCACCAAGCATTGACCGGCGTTCCCATGTCCCCCTGAAACGCGCTGTTGCACCTCCAATGCTGCAGGTGCTATTCTGGAGACCAGCTCTGAAGACACAGACCTGGCAGACGAATTTCTCATTGGATTTGAGGAGGGGGCTCCTTGGTTCAGCAGTCTTTGCTAAAGAATGCATTGTGCAATGCGTTCCCGGTTGGACATCCTAAGGCTGAGTCTGCCTCCAGAGTATCGCGGCTAGCAAGGGTTGCCAACAACAAGTTCCGAAAGCATGGACCCTCTGCCAAACATGTGTGTCCGTTTGCCTGTGATCTATTCTAGCTAGTATGTGAGTAGTATATGATCGATATTAATTGCCATATTGATCCTTCTTGAGCTGTGCTTTAAAGCTGAGGATTGAGGGACCCTATGATGGAACGCATGGCCAAGTGTGGCAACAAACGGGTGGATTCCCACGCTTGCAGGAACCTGCACAACCTAATTCGGAGAAAAGGCAAAATATTGCCAGTGCATGTGTCATTTCTTGAAATGCAAAAGCGGATGTCCCGCAAAAAGCTTAATATGGTGCCAGTGGCCCACCCAATTGTGAGACTGAGCGATTGGGCCCGTGTAAGCTTTAAAGCTGGTGGCCATTTTTTCCTTAGAGGAAATTCGCTTGCAAATGCTGCCGCTTTTGGTTTGGAGCTTCAGGAGTTTTGGAGCCACTTCGGAGCAACCCACCCTGATTTTCCTTTGCCGGATGCCAACAAGAGGGCATGGCGCATACCAATCGCAATTCATGGAGATGAGGGTAGGGGCCGTGCAAAGCAACCTATTTTGATCATAGCTTTTCAGCCACTACTACCTTTACAAGGGCAAAAATCAAACATGAGGGGGTTGCTTGGAACCTAAGTGCAGTTTTACTTTTCTTGCATTTGCTTATGTGTTACGTGATGTGTATATATTGTTTTTCCATGTTTTTCCTGTACGATGGAACTGTGATCCTAGGCCAACGTTTTGTACTCGCCTCCTCTACACAGTGCTCCCGTCTCCCTATTCACAAGAGAACGTGCGTGTTGCGCTTGCTGACATGGTCAATGACCTGAATAGATTGAGCACCGAAGGTGTAGCTGTGGTTGACTTAGTGCTTGGCCTTTCCGGATTACCTTAGGCACTACCTACAGGCTGCAGCACCCTCGGACTTGCAGCTTAGGTCACATGGGAAGGCAGCACCTACAGATACTACTTTACCTTCACAGGGACCAAGGGTGATTGGCCTTTTCTGAGGAGTGCCCTAGGGCTCAATTGCGGTTACAATTGTAATCGCAAGTGTCACCGATGTGATCTGGGGGCAGCCTGGCCTGAGCGTGCGTTAGTAGATATCGGTAGTGTCGGTAGTGTGCGCATGCATGCAAGTCATATGTGGTAATTGTGTTCATCGCAAGTTTGGGGATTTTGACTTGACCATCAAACCACCCTGTGGCTAAGGAGAACTGGTATGATGTGAAAGGGGCCCTCAAACGTGTGCGCGTTCGTGATCCGGAGATGGCCAGTCCGTTCAAAGATGACTGGCGAAGCCCTTTGAGGGACTTGCCTACAGGAGATAGTGCCCAGTACATCAGAATAGATCCTGCCCATACCTATGCCATCGATGGCATAGGGAAATCCTTTCTAGCTTCTGGCATCATGGTTCTTTGCCACGCGGGTTGGTTTGGACATGGAAGCATGGACATGAAACTATCTCGTGCGTATGCTCGCTTCATATCATATTGTGAAGCATACGGAAAGACCACCAGCATCACCGATTTCAGCTACAAGACCTTCAAACTGCCCCAGAACTCGCCCCTAGATTGACCACCACTTGCAGAACACCTGTTCAGTTTCAGTTTCCATGCATGTGTTTTTTGTCATGGTTCCTCTAGCGGTATGCAAGTTCTGGGTGGAATTGAGGTTCAACAACTATCCTCAAGGTTTGGGCAAAGGATTTGACTCTGGTGTCGTCGGCGCCTGGTTGGATGCAGAGCTCCACCAAATCCAGCCGGCCTCGATTGCAGCTGGGCCAAAACTCTTGTCCAACCGTTTCTCAAACTTGAACCCTTCATCGGACATGTGTCTGCAGGATGGTCCCATGAGAGAAGTTGTGGAAGTTTTGGTGTGGGCCAGCCACGCCTGTGACCGGTATTGGCGAACAATATATCGTGAAGGAGTTTGGCTAAACCGCTCTGTTGCTCAACAGGTGGTTCAAGACGGATGGAGGTTCACCGAACCTCTGCTTAAGTAAACGCATGTAAAAGCATGCCATGTGTTGTGCACCCTTCACCTTTTGACCTTGCTACTGGTCTGCCTCAGGATGGATACATGACATTGGCTTCCTTGACAAGCAAACTCTCTCTTCGCCTATTCAAGGTTAGACCAAAACTCCACATGATGTGCCATCTCCAGCTTCTTGGCGTTTGGGTAGTTCTCAAACATGGATAGGTGCAAATTGATAAACAAGCAGCCACTGACCCAATTGAAATCTTGGCCTTGGGCCAAGGTTGGACATGGAAGATATGCTAGCAACCGGATCCGAGTACATACTCAACATGTCTGTCCACATGTGTTGGGCAGACGAAGATTTTGTGGGACGCTGTTCTCGCATTTCCCGGCGGACACATGTCCTGACTGCCTCGACGAGATGTATAGATCGGGCGCTGGGCAAGTACCGGCGTGAGTGGGCCTACCACTTTGGTGCTGGCTATTTGTAAGGATCTGAGACACTGGCTGAGGATCCCGGCAACAAAAGGAATCTTGAAGAGCTCGTTGTGCACGGATGTACGTGTGAAGTAGGGGAAGAAGGAAAGCATCTCGAGCGCTTTTTGGCGATTCGAGTGATATTCTAAGATTCGAGCACTTATCATCCAAACGGCCAAGTTTTTTTTGATACCTAAATTTGTGTTACACTTGGCTCTATAGGTATATATATATATCCTGGAACGTTCGAGTGTACTGCACACACAAAACCTCGACCGAACCATTTGGGCAGTGTTGTGAGAAGAGCTTGCTTCGAATTCTCGCCAAGTGAGTGAATTCACCTCACTCCTATAACCCAATGATGAGTGACAACATCCATGAGGTAAAAATGTAAATAGCAAATTATTCTTTCTGAACAAGTTTTAAAACGTTCAGAGTGTCTTTTGGTATAAATTGTTTGGGAGATAGTATTTCATATGGCGATTATTTG
>JAODVQ020180187.1:15271-35604 GCA_025400075.2 Phenganax stokvisi
TATGAATAGTGAACCTGGTTGTATGTGAGGTGTCCCATTCTTACATGAATAGTGAACCTGGGTTGAATTTGAGGTGTCCCATTCTTACATGAATAGTAAACCTGGGTTGTATGTAAGGTGTCCCATTCTTACATGAATAGTGAACCTGGGTCGAGCGTGAGATGTTCCATTCTTACGTAAAATAGTGAACCTGAGTTTAGTGAACCCGGGATGGATATGGGATGACCCGTTCACACATAAGCTGTAAACCATTATGAGTGACGTCCAACATCAGTGGTGAACCTATTGGGACGACCCATCATCATGAGTGGCCAGGCTGGGCTCATTTCTGTTCACCAATAATCTAACCCAGAGTTGCCTGGGGGAGAGTAGCCTTGTTTATTTCCAGGCTCTCTTTCCTCCCTCAAAGAAAAAGCCTGGTAACAAGGCTGGGGGAGATATTCAATGATTTTCTAACTCTACCATTTACCTACTCTTTCTTTTCTCTACTATATTATAGTCATAATGTGCGATCCTCTAGAGGGGACTGAACCATGTTCAACAACATGTGGCTTTGGTAAGACAAAACACTCATCTGCATTGTATATAACCAAAAACTATCAATGCAGGAACTCGTCCTAGATCTTTCTCATGTAATCAATTCAATGCAGTAGGAATGTCTACAGTAATAAGCATAGATGATGTACCATTGACAATAGTACCAGCAATTGATCGCATACAATCTTGTACAACAGTAATTAATGCCATGGGCGACATGGCTATCTGGTAAGTAACATAGAAACACGAAAAACACACAATTACTGAGAATTGGATTGTAAATGAGTTGATTTCAAAAAGGGTAGGCATTGTTACTCACAATGAAAATAAAAAATTACCGTGTTCTGTACCAGCTTATAACACATCTGGAAATAGATGAGATAAGCCTTTATGAGTATCATCCCATACTAATAACATATGATGCACTAAAAACAGTTGGTCTCATACTAGCAGGGTTTGTATTATAATCTACACTGACGCCAAGGGCAGCTATATTCATAGTTGGGTGTTTTATCCTTTCAAGCCTGTACTCGATGGGATTACTAGATATAATAGAAATAAAATGGAATATTATAGGAGAATAAAATAATTTTTTCCACTAGCTTTATAGACTTCCTTTATGATAGTACATTGGAAAGAAGTCCTGGAGGCACCAGTTAGTTAGTGAGAAGAATGGCCTCCTTAATTTATTTATGTGCCAGTAAGAGGAGTAATGTATGGGCTTATATTTGTTTGAGTCTTGTATTTTTTTATAATAGCAGTTAAGAATAATGCGGTATAACTAAGGTTCTAATAGGAGAATCAATTGTATGACTCAATTGTATATACTTCTGTTCCAGCCCGTTGTCTGAGTTCCAATGGGTCACAAGTAACTGGACCGAGTGTTCGAAGACATGCGGTGGTGGATCCCAAAATAGAAATGTGTCCTGCCAGAGGTTGGAATATCCAATTGATTCCAGATACAATGCTCAGATCATGAGTGTCAATATCTCTGAAGCGGAAAACACCATGTGTGCCATGTCTACTGTAGCTGGCCCGAGACCAGTAGAAAGGCAACTGTGTAATGAAGAGCGCTGCCCCTTCTTTCAAATTGGAATGTTTGGACCGGTATAGCATTACACAAGAGAATTATAACAGAAAACCTTAAGCTTGATTCATAATATGCCATGCACTCCATGCCACGCACTTAGGAATCAATTCTATCTGGCAGGGAGCAGCACGACAATGCGTTATTCCATTGTGAATTCAGCTTTAGTTTATTATCTAATCTTCAGTTACAGGGACGATCTCTTTATGAAGAACTAACATGTTTAACCCCATATTTCCTATGTTCCACTGTATATATCTCTAACATATCCTTACCAAACTAGCCTTTGTGGGTGGATGTGAGAATAAATTATAAATATTATAATATTTTACTTAGTAAGAGTAACTTGATGGTATATTCATAATACGACTTTATATACTTATTGCCATATTACGTGACTCCTACATTTTCTTTTTTCTCCTAAAGTGCAGTGCAACATGTGGAGATAGTGGAATTCGTATGAGGAGCGTCGATTGTGTCGAGCTTATTGGAAAGTACGTAGACATGAACGGCAAGACTAGACTCAATGTGACTATAGTGAATGATAGCCTGTGTCACTCAATGGTACCGGAAGAAGTTGTTGAGTGCAATAGGTTCCCGTGTTTCTACCAATGGCTACCTAGAGCATTTGGAGAAGTAAGTATATACTGTGGAACTTTTCATAAGTGCTCTTCTAATGAGATGCTGGGTAGCTATATATCTAGCGACTCTTCAAAACGGACATTACTTTAACCTTTGTTAGACCCCTTTCACATGAGGCTAGGTGAACCCGGGATGGATGTGGAATGTCCCGTTCACATGAGTGATGAAACTGAGTCGAATCTACTTTCACGCTCTGGGTACAACCCACTTTCCTTGGACTTGTATACTACCCAAGGTGCATGTAAACAGAATATCATTTAACCCAGGTTAGATCCACATGTGGATAAGGGTCCATGTGAAAGGGGTGTTAATGGATTTGTGTCCCAGCTGATGGTCCCAGATTGTCCCATGATCAGAGGTTGCACTGCATAATAATTATACAATCTGAAAACTACTCCAAGCATTTGCTTGCTTTGTTAGTTCAAGCTACACGAAATGGCTCGGTTGTAACCAGCATTATATATATAAGCTATGCCCAATTGCAGTCTTCTTTAATACTCTCTTTGTGTTTCAACTCTAGTTAGTGCATATTATACTATGATGTATGCAGTGTGGAGAGACATCTCTGCTAGAGCCACCAGTAGAAAGTGAATTTTCGTGCAGAGAGAGAGAAATTGATTGCGTCGACGAATTCGGGATGGAAGTCAACGACTCATTCTGTGAGGAAGCCGGGCTCGTGAAACCATCAGGTAAACATAGACTTTATTGTATCTATTCAATGTATTAATGCTTAATGTCTCTTTCAAGCATTTAGTAGTTGCGGAGGAGGGAACTGTTTTGTCGGGATATGGAACATTAACACCCCATACAGTAATGTATGTGAAATTACTAGTTCTATAGCCTTGTGTACACAGACATCTTAAACTGGTTTGGAAACTTGTTTAACTTAAACTGGTATGGAAACTGGTTTAAATTAAACTGGTTTGGAAACTGGTTTAAATTAAATTGGTTTGGAAACTGGTTTGGAAACTGGTTCGGAAACTGGTTTTACTTAAACTGATTTAAGTGTAAACAGTCTAAGCCGGTTTCCAAACCACTTTGTTTCTACACACATCTAACACTAAACCGGTTTAATAAATGTACGTGTAAACAGGACATGGTTTATGAACTGGTTTCCAAACCAGTTTAATTTTGTCCGTGTAAACAGGGCTTAAAATATCTAATGTACTGTCTTGTTGTGCAGTGCTCAGCATCGTGTGGTTACGGTATACAGACAAGAGAACCAATATGCTACAGCCCAGAATCATTTACACCAGTTCCAGGTGTCTTCTGCGATCCTGGAACTAAACCTCCCACCATGAGAAACTGCTTTATCCAGAACTGCCGTAAGTTAAAAGGAAGTGTATATAGCAGTATATAAGGTGTAAATTTAGCAACTGTTACTAAAAACAGAACAAACCGATCAAGAACAATGGAATACAGCGAAAGAATGAAATTTTGTTCCACTTGTACTAAAAATAGCATTTATATAGTGCTACACTTCCTTTAATATTATTATAATATACTATAGCTAGATCTTGACTGCGCAAGTGAAACAAGTTACATTCTTTGATTAATGTTACTGAAGTTTAAACAAACCAATCAAACAAAATATAGAGGACCCAGTGAAAAAATGCA
Source organism: Phenganax stokvisi (assembly GCA_025400075.2). NCBI lineage: Eukaryota > Metazoa > Cnidaria > Anthozoa > Malacalcyonacea > Clavulariidae > Phenganax > Phenganax stokvisi. Next base: position 19,155 of record JAODVQ020180187.1, read on the forward strand.
ATTTTGCTCCACTTGTATATTGCATTGAGTTTTTATATACAGCTCCACTCCCTTCCACACAAAGTTTTGACAAGTCCTCATTTAGCCCCTAGTATTATTAACTACTGCGAGTTAGCCAGTTTAGTGTAGAAAACATCCTCCTTTGCCTTGTGTAGTGTTGCATTGTATTGTAGACTTGGGCCCACTGCCAACTGACTGCTCCTGGTAGCTCAGATGGTATGGAATGCCAGGTGTCATGGGTTCGAGGCCTGTCCAGGGTGTTCTGGATGTAGTCGATTTGCTTTATATGCACCTTCCTTGCATTGCTGTTTCCACACTAGGTAATTCACAAGAGTAAAATGTCAGAACCTCCATAGCTATAGCTCTTACTCAGTGTCTTATAAACTATATTATTGTATTGCAGCAAATATGTGTCTGAGGGATGAGAGTTCAGTGTGTCCAATCCTGGCAATGATGAACATGTGTGACTCAGCATTTGCTATGGGCAATGATGGTCTCCGATGTTGTGTCAGCTGTGGCATGGGTGCTGGAGGAGACTAAATACAACAATCATTGTACTATATATTATACTGTTTTTCGGACTGTTATAATAGCTAGAGCGTCGTTTTTGTAATAAGCAATATCCTTCTTTGTTGCATAATGCAACTCATTGTTATGATTGTTTTATATACGCATTATTGAAGGCGCGCTGCGCTGCGCAGGCGGCTGACAGATGCTCCGTTGTGTTTTGGGCCTAGCCTCGCACACCTAGTCCGTTTCCGGTGGTGGATAATGGCTTGAACGACACCGACCGCGCGAGGTACGAGGAGGAAGTGTGTGGTGTATGTGGTACGCGAACGCAGCGGCGCCTGCGCAACAATGCTTCTTTATCCCGAGAAGTTGACCGCGGTGTGTGTACAATGAAGTTTATCCACGCTCTAATCCTAACTCTGGTAGGGTAAACCAAAAAAATCACAATTTTACTTCTTACCTTCTCCTACCCACAGACCCTAACTACAGTCTCTTCAGCAGTAAATCATAACCTGGTATATCAACACAACAACTAGCTAGATATACTACATAGATATAATAATAGCTACTAGCTTATATCATAAAAGAATACACAATACAGTTTCTAGGTTTGGCATAATGTACTAATGTATATATTTAGGAGAAGAGACAGTCTGTGACTCCAACATTTCAGACAACTCCACTTGGAGAGATAATTCTATTTCTTAATGGCATGGAAATTGTGTACACAACGGGCAACAATGCCCAGTGCACACCACTTGCTAGAAACGATGAAATTATTGTGTTTGGTATGCTCGTCGTGGTTAGCTTCGCCAATGGCACAACTGCTACTTTTGATGGTATTGAAATGTTCTGGGTACTAGATTCCGGAGTTTTGAGACTAGAAGACACAACACTTGGTTTCTTTACGTTTGGACCCGGTACGCTGTTCACAAGCACTGGTCGAGGTTTCTTTACAAATGACAACACTTTAAGTGACCTCATAACCGAGATGAAAGCCACTGCCCAGCCGCCAGACACATTTATTGATGTCCGTGTCGAGATGAGTGAAGGTCGGCTAGTGTCTGTGGTGGACATAGAGATGGGTAATTTCACAATGGTATTATCAGGCTCTCCTAGTAAAATCCTTGATATCAATGCCGATAATTTCATACTATACCGAGACAGTATTCTAACGGTACAACTTGGAGTCCTCGAAAGTCTTCAGTATCCAAGCATTGAGACGCTTGCTCTTATTCGAGTACAGCCTGGAACAAACATGACCCAATACACATTACTCTCAGAGGAATCAGTTGACGTCATAAGAGGTCCGGGACAATTATACGTTGGACAAGGAGAAAACAAAGCTCTCTTTGTCGAAGACCTAATTTCCCTTGGTGGCGAAAGGGACATCATAAGCTTTATAAATGAAGAGATTTTCGATCAAGTATTTGTACTGGACACCGGAGAAAATTCTCTCATGGACAGAACTGAAGAAATAGAGGTAATATCCTTGTCTCAAAATATTTCTGTATTCACAGCTCCAAATGCCGAGGAACTTACTTATAGTGGGACAGGACGTGAGTTAGAGATCAGAGATAAAGGTGGTCGTATTTACACCTTCACAAACATCAACCAACTGTCAATCTTTGAGAACAACTCCTTGGTAACGCTTAGTAGTCTATCCAGTCCTGGTTCTACCATCAGCTTAGTGTCCGGAGGAAGGCTTTTCATAAACGAACCTCTAGCTCTATTTGTTGGAAGCTCAAACCCATCCGCCATAAACACACTAAGTGATACTATCCCCTCGGTGGAAGGTATCGCTTATAGCTTTGACGTTGTGCTAGATAGCGAATTCAGGAAAATATTGAGGCTAATCACTCGAAATGTATCGACTATAACAGATGAACATACTCCAATACAAGTCATCACTGGAGCCTATATCATGAACATAAACGATGGAGAAGCACTTGTGTTTAGAAACAATACACTGTTCATCAAGGACTTTTTTGACTCTACCCTCACTCGGATCGAAGGAGTCGACCGGCTCTTTGTAAACACTGAATCAGAATCGTTTCGAGAGTATACCACCAGGTCACCCATCCCTCACCTTGGACCAGGTACCCTTACCTACAGCCGAGGCACAGCCTTCTACACCACAGACACAAATGTAGCAAAAAACTTGGCTTTTCAGATAAGAACTACTAACGTCCCAGACATTGATGTTGAGCTAGTGTCGACTACTATGACTACTATTGACGGAGAGAATTTCACACAGTCCACGGCACTGTTAGAAATCGGAGGAGACCGAGTCTTAACGTTTGAAGCCACCAGTTATAGGACATCGCCTGGTCAAGAAATACTCTATGAGAACAATATGGTGACCGTATATAGACCTAGATTCACTGGTGAAGGGAACGTGACCTACATCAGTGGCACACAAACCATTACATACACTGATAGCAATGGAAACATGAGAATGCTAATGGGCATTAGTACCTTTCGGACCTTCAGCGGAGGTGAAGTAATGACTCTAACTGACGATGCAGTGGTACAAGGACCCGGAAGAATACACTTGTCTCAAGATGGAACTAGTGCACTGTTTAGCTCTACCAATCTGGTCACCAGTGAAGTAGCAGGAATAATTCGACAAGGAGGAGTAGATTTCTCAATCATGGCAGACCAGTTGACCACCATTGTCGGTCGTGTCTTTAACCTTTCTAACAACTCTGCTATAGTCAGACATGGAGGTGGAGGAGTAATTTATTACAGTACATTTGATGGTAGAAGAGATGCACTGTACATAGCAGATAGCCAAAGAACCATTAACGAAATCCAACCACATCTAAGTGCCCTGATTCCACTTACTAAATCAGTAGCACTGGAAGACCTCGGAATAATTCAATTTGTTTACAATGGACGAGTGATATACTCATATCGTCCAGTGGCAGGAAATGAAGATATCACAGTAATTAATTCTCAATCATTTGTATTCAATGGAACATCTATCACTGGTCTTAGAAGAGGACCTGTCTCCAATGTCAATAGCCTTCTTCTCTATGATGGGATAGAGCTGATGACAGTCAATGATACCAGTGCACCACTGGAACTGACAGGCTACGGTCTACTTCTAATTCAGATGAACTCAGACACAGCATTTTACATCACAAATCCATATTCCATAGAACTCTTCCAACACACTATTAGAGATTTGAAAGCGTTTCTCATTTCGCCGCAAATTCAACAATCAGGTACCAAGCGAGTCACAATAAAATCTTTACAAGGAGAAGTTCGATTTGGTACTGATGTGAGAGCCTTTGCCGGATCGGTTATCACTTTTAATTGTGTCTCAATCGGCCGTCCAACTCCGAGATTTGAATTCTTTAGACTCAATGAGGGAGGAGTTAGGGTGCCTATTAATGGGTCCGAGGAAGGAGTAGACGTGGTAGAAGGTTCCCTTACAGTTGGTCCTATAAGTAGTACTGATGAAGGGATGTATGGCTGTAGAGCAGACAACACTATTCCTTCACCTGACGAAGCATTCTCTACTCTGAGTGTGATTGAAGCAAGTTGGTATAAAAACAACCTCAAAGAGATTAATAGTTTAATATTTATTTTTCCTATATACAGCTGCTCCAAGCCTCGAGCCAGGATGGTTTCCATTCAGAATCATGCAAAACCAGAGCATATTTTGGCCCAGTGTACAGAATTCTAGTGCATCGTTTGAAGTCCAGACGGTAGGAGAACTTGTTATACCCTGCAGGGTTGGAGGCAGACCAAGACCAGAGGTGGTCTGGCAGTTCAATAACCTGGGAATTAGAGAGGCTGTGGCTATAGGTCTCCTGGACAACTCTTCTGTTTCTATAGTGGATTTTCCCACCGGAAGAAGTGCACTGGTTCTTAAAGTAGCTCCAAATGGTTTGATACTCCAGGGTTGTAATGTTATAACTTGCTCTGCTGGCAATGCTGGAGGATCCACAACTGGACGACTGACCATTGATGGAATATGTAAATCTACCATACAGTACACTTAGAAATATTACTAAATTAGAACCAACAATAATGTGAAATAATGCACACTACATTTAGCCTTTATAATATACAGTGGAACCTCTCTATAATTGACAACTCGGGGCCAGTAATATTGTCCGTTATAGCAGGGTGTCCATTCTGGAGGGGTTACAAATGTATTGCTCTGTAGTAAGTCGGGACACATAAATCAGTCACTTATAATATTGAGGTGTCTACTATAGAGGGGTCTCCATTAAGCAGAGTTCCAACTGTACAGCTATACTTCCTAAAATTTTTGTTTATAGTTTTGTTTTAATCTTAAAGGAAGTATAGCAGTATATAAAGGATAAATTTTGTACAAGTGGAACAAAATTGCATTCTTTCACTATATCCCATTGTTCTTGATTGGTTTGTTCTATCTGTAGTAAAATTTCAAAAATTCTCATATCCTGCCATCATTTCTAACCATTCCATTTTCTATGTCCTATAGATTATAATTGTACAGCAGTAGATAAGGGAGAATGCTCTCGGACATGTGGTGTAGGTAATCACCAATAAAATTTAAATGAAAAAATTTTTAAAGTAATTTTGTCATAGGGTATCGTCCAATTATATACATGTGCACCACTTCTCGAGCACTGTCAGCACCAGTCCCAATAGACACATCTCTTGCTCCTGATGTAGCTCTTCCACTCGGACCTGGTGAAGTTTGCAGTGTTATTGATGAACTTGGACAGAACATAGTCTGGTAAATAATATCGCACTGCTATACACCTCTACAGCATGGACCCTGTCTGTAATAAACAGTTTAATGATATCACATTTCAGTCCGCTCACAGATTTTCGCTGGAATATGACTGAATGGACGGATTGCAGTAGAACGTGTGGTGGAGGCTCTCGCTACAGGAACGTCACATGTCTAAACATCTCGGTACCAATTAGCAATGTCTACCACGCTCTGTTGGACTTAGCGATAGAAACTGAAGCAAACAATACAATGTGTGCCATGCACGAGGACGCCGGACCAAGACCTATTTCCAGGGAGCTCTGTAATACTGAAGACTGTCCAATATGGATAGTAGAAGAAGAAGACTTTTCTGAGGTTAGATTTTCAATAATAGAAATTTTTTGTTTGTAGTAAAAGTGTAGCATTAGGTGTGGCATTGGAGTAAGCAAACGTCAAATTACATGCAAATAATAACTGAAATGAATTATTAATCTATGTTATTTGCAGTAAATCTAAGTCCTATTCTACATTATTGTGTTCCAATAGTGTAGCGTAACGTGTGGAGTTGGAGTAAGGACACGCCCAGTTACATGCAACATAATAACTGGAAACTACACGGATGAATTTGGAGATGTACAATATAACTACACTATGGTCAACAGCTCATTGTGTGATCCAGCAGACCAGCCACCACCTACTATTGAATGTAATCCTGTCAGATGTCGATTTGTGTGGCTACCTTTGCCATTTGGACAGGTATAAAAAATGAGTAGCTACGTATATTCCCTAATTATATCTTTAAGAAGATGATTTTATACTGCATTTATCAGAGGTGGATCCAGGATTTGTTAAAGAAAGGGGGCACAGTGCTCAAATTAGAATGTCTCCGCCCACACTGCATTTACTTGCGCGCGATATGATTACTGTGTCACACAGAGGAAAAACGGCCTCCTGGGCACCTTGGATCTGCTAGTGTTTATAACTTATCCTTACGTCCATTTACTTGCTAGCGGCTAACGCTAAACCCCCACAATCTAAGCTGTCCTAATAGCTCAGACAATAGAGCACTCTTCCTAGATTTAGGAGCATTAGAAACTCACTTGTTAATTTATCTCTGCCGTAGCTATATATAGTTTTAAACAACTAAATGAAAACTAACTACTGGTATTATTTTGTTTGAATGGCAGTGTGGAGATGTAGTACCATTGGCCAATGAGTTCCCTCACTGTAAACAGAGAGGGTTCTACTGCTATAATGATGATCTTAGAAAAACATTTCCTGAGTCTGAGAGGATTATAAATGACAGTTTCTGTGCCGACGTGACTCCGACCTATCCATGTAAGTGTACATTTTGTATTACACATTTGATAACTATACATTCTGTTTGCTCTGAAGGCCCACTCATTCTACCTACCATAGTTTTAGGAAAGAGTAATGTGAAACTAAAACTTTTGATTTTCTGTGTAATAGTGTGAAGGATGTTTGTATGTATGCTAGACAACAAACTTTCAGTACAGTTTTAAATTTCCAAAACTAAAATAGTGATTAAATTTAGAATTTTCGTTATATTGTAGCATTATTAATAGCTAATCTGCTATTTTACAGCTCTTGGAAGTTGCGGTGGTGGACGCTGCTTCAACGGCATTTGGCAAACTACCAACACATCATCTGTAAAAACACTTTCTAAGCCACTACAGTAAAACCTGTCTATATACATAGCAACCACCTATGGGATTAATAATGGAAGCTCTGCTTACATGGACAAAATTAAACCAGTTTGGAACCAGTTTAGAAACCATAGGCCATTTACATGTAAATTTCCTAAACCGGTTTAGTGTTACAAGTTTGTAGAAACAAACCAGTTTAGACCATCTACACATAAACCAGTTTAAGTTAAACCAATTTCCAAACCAGTATAAAGACGTTTGTGTAAACAGGGCTAGAGAAACAAGTTTGAAGACAGAAAATATGGCATTATGGGGTTGTCACTATAGACAGATTTCACTGTAATAACTACTATGCATGCATCGATAAGCTCTTCTTCAATCCAGTGTTCAGCAACATGTGGATGTGGTATAATAACACGGACAGTTCGATGTCTGAGTCCACTTACGTTAACTCCTGTTCCACACGACTTCTGTGACATCGGAACCAGACCGCCTCTAGTTATGAAATGCCTCAGAAGAAATTGTGGTACGTACGTAGCCAGTGAGTAATGGGGTCACCTCCATATTCTGGTCAAAAACTGAAGTCCCGACAGCTAGCTGTACAATAGCTTGCTAACTGTATAATGCAGCCACCTGTCTAATCAAGCTAACTGAAGCTGCCCTGAGGGTAACTGGATTAGACAGGTTTTACTGTATAGAAATATGCAAAAGCACAAGTTTAAGGCAGGGCATAATTAATGGGCTTTTATTTTCAAGTGCACTTTAGACCAAACTCTTACCTTACACAGCCAACAGATGTGAAGGAGATGAAATTCGACATTGCAACTTTTTCAAGAATCTGGAATTGTGTGACAGTCCTCAAGCTTTAGGACCCACGGGACTCCGCTGTTGCGACACCTGCCTTGGACTCATTGACAAAGACACACTACCTTGCAAATAACTATCTTGTCTATTACTCCTCTATTGTGTATCACTGTAAATGTATAAATACACGTGCTGTCCTGATAGCTCAGATGATTGAGACCATGAAAAAAGTTGCCCAGTCGTTTTATTACAGGTACTTGTTTCCTACTCCTTTAAAACCAATACAAAAGTGTTGCAGCAATGGTAGCCACTCTCATCTTGCATGTATAGACAACTGTAAAATCACTTCAACTCATCTTGCCACTACTGTGTAAACTACTCTAAATAAACTTCAACTCGTCTTCTATATAGTATCACTGTAAAATATATTAGACTGATTCATACTCCTCCTGCCACTGACTATACTTATGAGTCAACTGTCTTGCAGAGGGTTTAGTATTTGCAACAGTTTCTTCAATATCTCTTGTGGTCACTGGATCAATGGCTATGTCATCGAGACCCTGATCAGGGAGACGATTCTCAGAGAGACTGTCCAGTCTGTTGAATACTTTTCGTACGGAGCGCATGGCTGCTTCCTTACACACCAACCTGATGTCTGAACCAGAATATCCCTCAGTCAACTAGAGCATAACGTTATATTATATAATAGGACGCATTCGGAGAAATAGAAATCTATGGTCATAATGCAACAATATACTAGAGAAAGATATATTGCTTTTTCCGTTTAAAATATTCATGATGAGAGAGTAAGTTTCCAAAGCCATAGAGCTCTATAGGTAGTGGGAGACTTGGTTCATAACAGCTATTTTTTAAATACTAGATGTATCCATTTAGGTACCGTTAGACCCTTTCATATGCCATTTTCTTATCATATTGGTTTCAGTATCCCATAGTATACATGTATGTAAGTATAACAGTAATATTAATACAGATGTAATACTTACGTACCTGGGCAGCCTGGTCATAGTTGATATCAGTAGTGATAGAGAAAGGATGCTGTGAAATGATGGGTGGAAGGTGATGAGCAAACATTGCCGAGCGAGCAGATTTAGCAGGTAAGTCCACTAGAATTCTCTTTTCCAAGCGACGCAACATCCCATAGTCCAACTCCCTGCACATCATAAGCCGCAGTATATACATAGCCAGCAAATAATTTTAATTTTAGCAAATATATTGATTTTAGCTCATACTAGTGCATGATTGAAACCTCTTGGTCCATGCAGGCCCAAACCTTTAACCTGGTATATAGTGGATTTATAGTACCAGAGGAAGGGACAGTTAGTATAGATATCATCATACCAAGGTAGATTTGATGCTGCTAAGACAAAGACAAGATCATCTGACTTGGCCAGCCCATCCATCTGAACCAATAGCTCTGTCTTCATCCTACGACTACCTTCATGCTCTGAGCTTTGATTCCGATAGATAAGCATGGGATTAATGGAATAAATGATATGGAGAGGAACTAGAGTTATGAGATTACATTAAAGCCTCTAGTTAGAAAGCCCATTTCCATGGTCCCATTTCATACACTCAAGTGTCAAAAAACAGCCTCTGAAGAGAGGACAATCCCCATAGTGTCCTCTCTTAGGAGGTTTGACTGTGTATAGTCAATAGACCTACCCAGGTGCTCCTCCTCCTCTCTGCCCCATAATAGACTCTAGTTCATCCATGAAGATGGTTGACGGAGCATGGAACCTTGCCAGCTCAAACAACACCTAAACTCCAAAATATCACACTCAAAACAATCCAAATTTCTTTCTTACTCGGACTAATTTTTCAGAGTCTCCTCTCCACTTACTGACAATTGATGAGGCTGAAATGTTAAAGAAAGTTGTCTTGCACTCTGTGGCCACTGCCTTTGCTAACATTGTCTTCCCAGTACCTGGATATGTTAGTTAGTATTAAAGGAAGTGTAGCACTATATAGAGGCTATATTTAGTACAAGTGGAACAAAATTGTATGCTTTTACTGTATCCAAGAGAGATGGTGTACACAATGTATGAACAAACCTGGTGGACCATAGAGTAACAGTCCTTTCCAAGGAGCTAGAATCCCAGTAAAAAGCTGAGGATACTGTGTATATAAAGAAAACAAATCAGTAGCTGATTCTTCATTCTTATATACATACATGGTTAGAATTTTTTAGAAACTGAAGTTTGCATGCTGGTGTGAAAAAATTTCTGTGCTAGTCCTACTAGAAACCTTGGAGCCAGTAATATCGTCCATTAACTGGGTATCCCCATTCTGGAGGAATTACGAATGTTGATTAGTAAGGTTAGGACTTTAAAATTGGTCCACTGTATCAAGATGTCTGCTATAGAAGGGTCTCCATTAAGCGTGGTTTCACTTCACATAAAGTACACATAATAATCATATATTTCCTAAGACCTTGATGGGGTAGACCACAGCTTCTTTGACAAGCCTTTTAGCAGTATCGAGACCAATGATATCTTCCCAGTGAACATTAGGATTATGATGATAGATATCCTGCCAGGACACAGTTAGTAAATGATTGGTCTCACTGATTAGAGGGGTTTACTCGTGAAATGACCAGTGCTAGTTCTCTCATTTCACTACTGTAACCAGCAAACCCGGCAATCGGCTTCAAAAGTCTCTCCTGCTCTGGCGGAATTTGAATTCAAAAATTCTTTTCAAAATTAAACAACAGATTGTACCGTTAGATCAGGTATATCAGAGGTAGCATCCACCATAGCTTGTTGGAGTAGTCCTTTAACATTAACACGAGTCTGGAACATTGAAATGATATTTGAGGATTATTAAAAGACACTATTGAAGGCAGTATAGATATTGTATCACTAGTGGACCAAAGAAACTTCTTGGTGTGACCTATCACAAAGTATTCCATCTGTGAAAATACACTAGCTTTCAAACATAAAGAACTAGTACATTATGCTCATACTTGCAGGTCTACTAGTAGAGTAATAGAGAGGGGTAGAGTGCTATATTTGTATACCTGATTTCTATGAGGGTTATTCTCAGTTATAGCTAATCCAGTGAGTCCAAGATCCTCAGCTGAGGAGCCCGAAACAACAGATGGTAGTGACTTTGTATCTCCTGTATTGATCTAAATGTATGTACCATAGGACTTAAACTTTTTATGGCGACCAAACACTTTCACAATTTTCATCACAAAATCTCTGTTACACATAACCATGCCATCCCACTATGCTATTTTACCAAAGTTTTTATGATCCACTCTGGCGGGGCTGATGCTAGTGCGTGAATGAGTTATTACTTACTATATGATAAACACATGACAATTTGTGTTACAAGAATTCCTGTGCTTGAGAGGAAGAATCTTATTCATGCAAAATGAGTGTGTTAAATGCTCACTATATATCATCTGTTTCCATAGGTACTTACTGACTGCATACTCAATTTTTTTTCAAGAAAAATTCAGAAGAGATATAATGTCTTTCTTACTTTTCTTTTGGTTTTCTTTCTATCTCCACTAGATGATCTTCTCTGCTTCTCGTCAGACACAGCAATAGCTTCGGAATTTGAGCGCTGGCGAATTGGAGGAAGCAGACCTGTCTTGCCACAGTGACTGTAATAATATAGCATATATAATTATACATAAATTTTGGTATATATATATACATATTTTCGAGGAATTATCATCAGAATAAGTCCAGAAAGCATGCATATGAAATTTGGTGAATACTATTAGAAAGCAGTATAGTATATGTAGTTGAAAAGTGGTTAAATGTCACAAAGTAGCCCAATAGGAAAACACCCAGCAACACAAGTGCACATTTTTCAAAACCTTAGAAACTTTTCTATTAGCTATTTGGTGACCTGGTATTTTTAGCTAAGGCTATTATTGATTTGATACAAACCTCTTTTTAGATTTTGCTTCAGTAGCTAAAGGGATGAGAAGAAAAGTACAATTTAATAGTGTAAATACTGCAATTGATGCTCACAGTTCGAGACAGTTTTCTTGGTGATTTTAGGATTCTTTTTGAATTTCACAAAGTAGTATGACTCATACTCCTGTGAATTAGCAATACAACTTTACCTTTTACAGGTCTTAAGCTAATATACGTAGTATTGACAACAAGAAATTTGTCTGTGTCCAATGCAAATTTTCACGGACCCACCAAAATGTACTATCTACTATGCAATTTTTTAACCAGACTTAAAAAAAGTTACAGTATGAAACCTAGGAGGGTATCAGTATTTTCCTGATGTAAAGAGGGGGGAAGGAGGGTACAACAAAATGAAGGAGGTGCTGTAGTAAAAAAGTGGTCCAGCAGACTACTTTCCTCCTTTAATAAGAACACTACTATGGATGGATATGAGTATCTTCACTAAATGCAAGTGTGATTATGGAATTTTATTTGGGCATCTTTTCAACTAATTCCGTGAAATTTGCACCAGCAAAATATTGTACTGAAGGTCATTATTGGTGTATTACCTGAATGATTGTTGGAAGGTCTACGTTGTCACACACCTGATATTTGGCTATAGAACAACCACACTCTCTCTGGAGTGCTTCTGCCGAATCCAAATATCTATTTATTATATACAAGTGTATGCATATGGTAGAACAGGAGTTGAATCCTGAGATATCTGCAGCTGCTATTACAACCCACCCTTCATCTTTCAGATGATGTATTATGAGAACTAGTATATTCCTCCTCCTCTGTTCTGTCCGTAGTTCTTCCTATGTAACAGTAGGTATAGTGATCCACACACATCATACAATAGCACACCAGCGTCAGCAGCACAGGACTACTCAGACTGCCACTGGTTTAACTAATAGCATATTATTGGACATTATGCATGATGTTCCGTAGTTCGAACTAGACAGATGCTTCCCAGAGCAGCTTACCGCTTCCCTGGCATCGTTAGCTGCCTTCAACTGCAGGTAGCTCAACTCGGCTGTCATCCTTCTAGCTGCTTTTACTCGACGCTGGGAACAGCAAAACCAGGACTGGATAGTAAGAGCGTTTTGGGCTGGGGGCGGGGTACTAACCACGCACACTTGGCGCGAGTTTTGTGCTGAATCAGCTGCGCTCACGTGACGCTATACGTAATAAAATTTCATATCGGGAAAATTTCACAAAACTTTTCGATACTGGCAAAAATAAAGGCGAATAAAAAGAGCTAAGAGCACGATTATAACAACAATAACATCATCTTACACGTACATACACGAGGAGAGATCATATCAACACTACTACAATATGAAAGTGGGAGGTGAACACCAAATGTACTGGCTATAATGGAACAATGGAGTATTACAGGTATGGTAGTTATAATGGGAAATGTCAGTGACAGAGAGCTATATGGAGAGGGAAGATAGAGGAGAAAGAGACAGAGAGCGAGAGAGAGAGAGAGAGAGAGAGAGAGACGCGAGTTGTGTATAGGAACAAAATGCAGTGAAAAAGATACGTAGTCAAAGAGAGAGTCAAAGAATGAGTGTACGTGTGCAGAGTTCCTTGATAAATAATATCATAGTGAGAGATACTGGGAGGTGTGGGAGACCATAAGAGTTATATAATAATATATAATAACTAGGATATTGACTAGTATATATGATCATCTAAAAGAAGAGACTCTGCCCATCACAGCAATACACAGCAGCCGCCACTCGAAGGAGACTCCTGTGCGTTCTTGCTCTGTTCCAACTGGCACTTCTTAATCTCTCGTACTAGCTCATGGAAACATTCGTCTATGTTGATCCTCATCTTGGCTGAGGTTTCGAAAAATGGGCACTTGAGTTGTTCGGCTAATAGAGTGCCTTCGCCGTTTGAGACTTCTCGTCTGTCGGCCATATCAGACTGAAAGAGAGAGGAGAGAGAGAGAGAAAGAGAAAGGCATGGAACATGAAAGTGGTAATTGAAGGTGTGCCTGTGGGCTTTGTGGGCCCAGTAGGCACTGGTGACAGAACCCCTACGAATCGGACATGAGAACAGAGAGAGAGAGAGAGAAAGAGGGAGAAGGTCTGAGATACACACCAAGGGTCTTTAGAAAGAGTTTCAACTGGATACCAAATACTAAGGGCAGTTCCCCCAACTCAACTCATTTCAAGTTCACACCATACATGACATGGATTTCTACTCTACCTGGATGGCAGATGACCACTGTTGACTCTCTTAACTCTGTGTAATGATCTAGCCTCTATGAGGCATGGAATATCAAAGTAGTATATACTGAGGTCACCATTGCAGTGTAGTGAACATTCCCAATGTAGCATAGATGATGGGATCACTCACGAGTTGGGCACAAGAACAGAAAAGAGAGAAAACAGGATAGGTAAGAATATCATAGTACACCAAGAGTATTATGGTGTACAGTTAAATTTACCTGTAAAATATACGAGTAAAACCATGAGAAGAGGCAAGAAATTGGCTAGGTATTGCTATAAACACTCTATATTGCTACTATATAGACTCCATACTGCTATATTATAGACTTTTCATTTTGCTCTTGGAATAAGCATATACATACTTTTAAAGACTTCAAGAAAGGAGTTAAATTTACCAGTAAAATATGCTATAAGAGGCAAGCACATAGCTGAGTATTGCTACAATGGACTCTCCTTTGTTCATGGGATGGCTATGTACATTTTGAAGGCCTCAGAACACTCAAGAAAGGAACATAAGGGAAGTAAGGGTAAGAATGAAAGGCCAGCAGACATACAAGTGGTCCAGTGTCTATATAGCTCTCAATTACTCTCTGTTGACACACTAATGTATCAGAATCAAACCACTACTCACAGCCAATTACTGCTCTATAGTCCTGCAGTAATGCCCGCAATGAACACAGAAATCCAAGACACTGATGGCCACTGACTGACAATAGCAGTGCCCTAAAATCTCCCACTACAGTGGAACCTCTGATAAATGCCTTCTGACTGCTCTACTACAGGTGATACTATGTACTCCGACCCCTTGCTAATAGATAGATTATGAGATCACTTCCTGTAAGCGGCTGCTATGTTGTATCACCATAACACAGAGTGTCCAAATAGGCTCTATAACTAACAACAAGCAAGAAGGACTATTGAAACATTGCTGCAACTTGATGTGGTCTTTATTCTTCAGTCATTGGGTCTATGTTGTCACAAATAAACTTTCGTGAACTTCGAGGATTTTAGAAAAGTTTTTTCATGAAATATTTCACAAGTATGTGTGCCTAAGCGTGCCACGCCTCAATTTGTGAAAGTTTTTACGTAACGCAACCTCCACATGGTGTTTAGCAAAAGTTTTCAGTGTATGTGGTGTTTCATCTTTCTTACCTTGTTTCCTACTAGAACGATGGGGATATGCTGATCAGTGTCCTTCACTCTCTTGATCTGGTCGCTGATCTTGGCAATGGGGGAGAACGTGGCCCGCTCGGTCAGGGAGTACACCAGGAGGAAACCCTCACCGTCTCTCATGTAACGATCCCTCACAGCACTGAATACCTCCTGTTGGGAGGAACACAATAGTACACTATAGAAGGGGTCTATAAACATAGTCTTAAAATGTGCATCAACACAAGGCAAGTAAGTGAATAAATCAACAACATCCAGAGCAATTCTTTTTTCAAAGAAAAGAACTGCCCTGGATGGGATTTGAACCCACGACACCCGGCATCCCGGGTCGAATACTCCATTAGCTGAGTAACCATGTATACCTCACCTGACCAGCAGTGTCGAGAATATCTAGTCCAACAACTTCACCATCCACCTCTGCATCTATCCGATAGGCATCCTCTGCAAAGAAAATAATCATGCCACATTGATATCAGTCTTCTATTTGACTGACTTATTGACTAACTGACTGAAATGTTAACTAAAGTGCAGTAGTGCCAACCTTAGCAAGCTATAATTTTTTGAACGTATGTACAACTCATTTCACACATTAAATACAGAATACCTAATACTCTCCCTAGAGTGTGACTGCAGGGCTCAGTACCCTGCAACCACCCAGCCAACTATCAAACACTACACGATGTGTAGAAATGAGTTATTTCGTGTTTCTGTGGTTTGAACTACGGTCCATGCACCTTCCTATATTTTAACCCTCCAGAGAGCACCGGTATTGAATATTACTGCTTACCACCTCTCGCAAGCTTAGCTGCTCACAAAACATATTATACGTACCTCTTGATGTACTTTCCTATAAGACTTCAGTTAACCACTCCCTACCCCTATATATAGAGGCTAATTGTATACAATATATCTCAGTCAATAGAATGCTATTTAGGAATGTGGTATTGGATTGCTCTAGTGCTATTTATAGACAAGAGAGGTTTGGTGGTTCTATTTTTAGAGCATGACATCATTAATTATAGTTAATAATAGTAGTAGGGTTTTATTCTATTTTTAGAGTGGTATATGGTTACCTATGGTAGGATCATAGTCTGCAGCAAAGACACTACTGGTGAACTGGATAGTGATGGCTGTGGCAGAGTAAGAGATAGGGGAGGGAGGAGAGAGAGAGAGAGAGAGAGGGGAAGAGAGAGAGAGAGACTCAACTGGATGCTAGCAGCTGCCTGGGGCACTAAGGTGTGCCTGGGTTTCATGAGCCCAGTAGGCACTAGTGATGGACCCACACGAGTCGGGCATGATAACACCACCCAGAGAGATAGAGAGAGAGAGATGGAGAGGAAACTCAAACAACTTTCTAAATGAAACAACCAACAATAACACTGAAAGCGTGTAAAAACCAACACA
>JAODVQ020180188.1:0-14562 GCA_025400075.2 Phenganax stokvisi
AAATTAAATCTTATTTAATAAAACTACAGGTGAATACATAATTATTTTATTCATTTAATATACTGTCAATTTCGTTGTTCATGGAAGACATAAATACGATGTATATTTTGAACTTATACATACACCGCTTAAGCTCAACGCCGTACGAACAACCGGCCCGAGACGAGTTTTCAAAGTTTTTGATGAGAACAGTTTGTGCCTGGGCATAAGTAACTTTGAACATAAGCTTTGCTTTCATTAATAATCTGCATTTTTAAAATTTTCCAATATGACGCAGATAGTGCTTCTTCAGATTGGCCATGCTCGTTACAAAACCCCCGTTATGACTCTTGTTGCTCTGTTCTGGAAAGTCTGAATTCGATTTGAATTACTCTCTGTCTACTTCCAATCAATAAGTATTCTGTTTTTTCAAGATTGAGATTTAGTTGTTTCCAATAACCACTCTCTAACATTGTTCAGATCGTGATTAATTTTGGATTCGATTTCCGGGAATGATATGTCAGAGGAAGATATATAGCTATATCAGCAAACATTCTCATTTTAGACAACTCCACTGTCTCCACAGAATTTGGCGTTTACACAGATAAGAAAATGGCCCTAAGTGGACCTTGTGGAATTCCATAATTGATTTCGCGTGGTTTAGATAAGAATCGGTTTACAAAACACATTTGCGACCGCTTTGTTAAATATGATCTAAGCAGATTTTAAGCCGAAGATTGAGATTTTATCTTGCCATAAAAGTGCTGTTTTTTATAATTTTAATCTAAAACTTCGCATAGTATAGCTAATAACTATGGGCACTACAATTATGAAATAAAAATGGGGGTAAAAATTTCGTCCTAGTGGTACTTTAATGCCGTAAAAGCTCAGTTTTCTTGACAGGCCTTTTCAAGTCCGGAAAAACGGCAATGCTACACATACCACGATCCATAACCATGCGTTTGTTAGTGCTATATAGCAATACATAGGCAGTGCAGTGAAACAGCGTGAATCCAAATTGAAGTTTAGAAATAAGCTTATTATTATTTGAATAATGAAAAAGTTGCCTATAAGGAATTTTTTCGAATATTTAACTTATTGCAGGCAAGACAGAGATAGGACGGTAACTGTTGAGTAAATTTGTGGTCCTGACCATTGTAAAGGAATGACTTTGGCAACCTTCCACTCTGATAGAAATGTTTCTGTACTATAATTATTGAATAATTTAATTAAGGTTGAGTTAAAACAGGAATTGCTATTCTCAATGTCTTAATCGGAATTTTATCATTTCCTGTCGCTTTAGATGCAGAAACTAAATGTTTGTCGGCACTTTGAAAACTGACAGTACAAATATTGTCAACATTTGTCATAAAGCGTGACTTCCATTTTCAACAAAAAATCAGCAATTTTGGAACCATAACAGTAAAATAATACTTAAAGCATTCACAAATTTTCTTTGGCTCGACAATATCCTTATCTTCTACTTTCAGATTATTTATGTTCGATTTGGTTTGTTTGCGACCTAATAATATGCTATTTATTGACTTTGAAGCATTCTTTGGGATTGGCATATTATGTCTGTTTTTCGAGCATCAGTTTTGGAAACTAAATTGTTATACGATGGTGCGAGTTGACCCAGCTCAGCGAGTCCGAGTTGACTTGCTCTGCCGAGTTGAGTCGCTTCCTAGCTTTTACGTGTATTATCCATTGTTTGAACATTTCGATTATAAGGAAAGCGAGTTGTCTCACTCAGCCGGGACACCGTAAGGGCAACTTAATGCCCGATACACCAATCTACAATTTTGGGAATTAAGCCCGGCGGACACTAGAGCTATGTGCTTAGCAAAATGTCATTCGTGGCTGTTGGCGTAAGCAGAAAACCCCGGTGTGCGGTGCACGTTTGTAAAGTTTTTAGTCACTCATAACGCGTAAGACAACACGAGTGACTGAAGACTGACAAATGTGCACCGCAAACTAGGGTTTTCTTCTTACGCCAACAACCACGAATGACATTTTGCTAAGCACAACAGCGCCGGGCTTTAATTAATTGGGAATTTTGTATTACTGTGTTCCCATTATATTTTGATAAATTTAAAAATCAGTCATATGAATATCAAAACCAAAACAATTATTGCCACGTAGAATAGAATAATAGGTATGTATTTGAAGTTTTTGGACTATTCAAAACTTACAGAACATGCAGTTACTCATAACACTGACTATACATAAACTCCGTGGTATTTTTGAGAATTTTACAACGGATCTGCGCAGCTTATAGTTCTGTGCATTCTGTGCACCGAGTAGCAGTCCTAAAATCACAGCTGCGTCAGTTTGAAACATGAGATTTGGTCTGAAAATGTATCAGCAGTTGCAATTACTGCTTTATACAACGATGAATGAGAATTGTCCAAGTTGTAAGTAGTCCTAACAAAGGCCAAAATTCTCAGAAAACATAGAAAACACTCCAATTAGCGTCAATTTTAGCGATGAAAGTCCTACGCTTTGACGCAAAATGATCAGAAAGACAATATCATTTTGTGTCAAAAAAGAGAAATAGTGTGGACATTTTCTGAGGGCAAAGGGAAATTACATAAAAAAAACGCCTGCACAAACAAATATATCAATGTTGATAAAATACCAGTATTCGGCGTCGCAAACCGATTGGTACGGTATGTATACTATGTCTGCTTGTTATTGTCAAAATTACTGAAAAACATCGCGTCGAAGGCAACGGGGCTTTTAAGGTAATCCCTGAACACGAAAGTTTTTTTTTCCAAGTCAAAAGAGTGAGTGATTTTGTCTGCGCTTCTTGCGTGAAAAACCTAAGGATAAAACGCGGATACGGACGGACGGATGAAAACTACTTTCTCCTGAAACGTGCATCTAAAGTCATATCCGCATTATAAAATGCGGATGAAGGATAAAAACGACGAATTGGCTCGTCTGGAAGTCGGTTTTTCAGTGGCTTTATCCTTTGGCACAAAATGCGAATAGCCAGCGCGTTTCATTATTACTATTGACGGTCTTTCACTGTTAAATCAATTGGACTTCAATTTGGGAATTAACGGCCTTGACCTTGTGCTGAATCTTATCGTACGAATAGGTAAATACGCATTCATGTCAATGATTCTATCTCCGAAGAATACACTCTAAAAAAGCTTGCCACTGAAAAACCGGCTTCCAGACGTGCCACTTTGCCGTTTTTTAGCTTCATCCGCGTTTTATGCCAAAGGATAAAACGCGGATATGATATGACTTTAAACGAGTCAATTCACCGTTTTTATGCTTCATTCGCATTATATACCAAAGGATATAACGCGGATATGACTTTAGATGCACGTTTCAGGAGAAAAAGTTTCCATCCGTCCGTTTGTCCGTCCGTATCCGCGTTTTATCATACACCATTAACGAAGAGGAAGAAACCTTCTCGAATAAATCATGTATTATTTTACAATAGCATTATGATACAGACATGAATTAACACTGGTCAACCAATGAAACGCCTGTATTATCGGGCAACCAATCACAATGAATTACCCAGAATCTGGATAGTTGGTAGTAACCGAAGTTGTATATATTGCAAACAGCAAACTGGCCATACTTCACAGAACAGAAGAAGCTGCTTTGAGTCATAATCTGCGATTTCTTCGGGCAAATGAAAATTCAGCAAACAGACTATGCGTAGTCTATGGTCTTGTGCGAACTCAAAGGATAAAAGCAAACATTCTGAAAACTGAACGCTTAAACTCCTGGAATACTATCCTCTCTAAAAGTCTACCCCACAATCTTGAAAGCGAGGTATGTGGCAGTGCAGATGTATTCACTAACCTCATTTACATCGCATGCATATGCTTACATTTATAAATTATAATACACTAGGATACCTTAAAGGTTGCTATGCTGCCTTCGAGGTAGTCGGGATACTTGTATGATTGGAAGACACGGTCAAAAAACAAAACAAAATAAACATGCTCGGAAAATGAGTCAAACTTCGCTGAAAAAAACAAGTTTTACGAATCTGCTAAGCATTCTTTTAGCAGAAAGTAAGAAAAAACACACAAAGAAGAAAACAGATGAAGTTTTTTTCTAATTTTATGAACAAACTGCCCAAAAAATAGCTTCTTTTTCGGCAAAAACGTACAATTAGGAGTGAAGTCCATATTCCCGCGAGAGAATCGCGAACCGTAAACACGCGTGTCTGGGGGTCAAATTTGGCTTCAGTTGATTATTGGACATTACTATTAGAGGTAGCGTTCCATGTATTTTAGTTCAATGTTTAGTACAAATAGCATACGACAATGCGCAGAATAGACAATTACTATTGCCTACTATGTATTGTAGAGTTTAGAAGGATAGTCAAATATTTTTGTTTCCTGGCATGACATGCAGGGAGACGCAAGCTCAACAATGCGTACGTGAAAATGAGCACTTTTCATTTTAAATACAAAATCACATGCGCTGAATAACACATTTGTGTTGCTAAGCAGTCTACATCACGAACGTCGCCCTATAGAATTACGACGCGGTACGTAAGTTTCTTCAAGCACAGTAGAGGCAGTTTCTAATGTTCGAAGAATCATAATAATACTGAAACGTTACTGTAATATCAGCAATGTTGTATTTCAGTTTCTAAGCAATATTTCAACATAAAGTAAACCCATGCAGTATTTACGAACGCGTCGTAGAATCTTAAGGTCTCCACACTGTAATCGAAACGGAATCGCTGAGAACTGACGTATAACAACATTTACTCCGTGATGGACTACTGATGAAATGGAAAAAATTCTTGAAAATAGTGACCTTGCTTGTTTATCTATTGTCAATTTTTTTATATATAGTGTCCAATTCAAGAAAAGCTATGGGATGAATACCTTATTACGACAAGAAAATCATGAACTCAGACAAAATAACGAAGAGATGAAAGCACGGGTCGACGATCTTGCATGCAAAATATCAGACCTGAATAATTTAAAGTATAGATTGCTGCCGAAGAAAAAGCTCGCTTATTAACTGTTGTGCTCTTACTTCAAAGTGACACCGATACTATGCAAACTGTGGAGCGAAATGGACAAATGCTCATGTCCAGTGAAAATGAGAACCAACCCACTGTTGCTGGCCAACAAAAGCAAAGGTAGAAGCGTTAAACAGAAACGTGAAGTTACTTGGGAGAACCGCGTACGCTGAGCAAACAGGCGTGGAGTGAGCAAATTAGCGCGGATCAGCGCAATTAAAGTGCGACCACCGACGAAGATTTTCATAATCAAAATGTGTCCACCAAAAGACTATAACGCTGATGATTCTATTATCTAGCAGGTTGGGAATTATCAAATGGCGAGAAGCAAGTGGCTGTTAATTTCTTTTCCGGAGCAAAGATTGAAGATATGGAGGACTATCTCAAACCTTCGATTAGGAAAGAGCCTGAAGAGATTATCCTACATGTTGGAACGAACAACGTCAACGGACAAGAATCAGCGCACATGATTGCCGAGCATATTAGTGCGAATTTGGAATAACAAATACGAGAAAATTCACCGAAAACGAAGGTAACTTCAAGTTTTTAAACAAACAAATGCTTTATTCGCATTCTTTTGCACTCAAAATAATTGGGCATTTATTTGTAATGATAACATTGATCTATCTCGTTAAAATCGCCTTGGTTTACACATAAATTGCAAGTGTAGCAAACTTTTATCAAGAAATATTATGATCGGGCCGAGAGTAGAGGAATTCCCGGTTTATTGCATGTCCGAAAGTAAGAGCAATGCCGAATATCGTGAGTCTGCCAAAACACACATACATGAAATTCGTATATTATTGGCAGAACAAAGCATTAATGCATTAGCTCTACATGAGACTACAGGTCGACTTCTGACATCTCAGGCGGACAAGTTTATATAATTGAATCATGCACTCACTTACTCTTCACAGTTTGATTACACATGGACAGGGACAGAAACGGTGGTGGTGTTTGTGTATTTACCAGCAATTATCTGCCATAATATTATAAAGATGATTTAGTCCAGAAAGATCTGAAATCTACAGAGTGTATAGAAAAAAAGAAATCCAACTTTGGCGTGTACTGACTCAAAACTTATGACAAATTCGACCAAGTTTTGCAATATTGTGAAGTCCAATCATTTGACTTTCAAATAACGCTGCATACGTTTCAATTAGTAAGAATAAAGGAGTATGGCTTTCGAGAATAAGGTCCCTAAAAATTACAATTTTCAGCCGATGGGAATTTAACATTTTTCCTTTGAAATTTAGCCCCGCACGGCTTGAAAAATTAATTGTCAGTCATCGCAAAAATGCAAATTCAATTATGCTTGTTTAATTGATCGATAATTAAATACTGTAGGCCCCATCTCTTGTCTTCACATTTTACTTGGAATTCCCTAGGCGGAAAAATTTGATTTCGACGAACAATTTTTAACAACCGATTTCTCCGTCATGTCAGCTCGTATGTATATGAGAATGGTAAACTCGGAAAGCTAATGGGCTATTCTTTCTTGCTATACAAAAATAAAATCGTTTAATTAAGTATTTAATGCGCAGCGGCCTGTTAAACTTGGATTACTTATTTTTTGATACACACTGTATGTAGAAGTAATTAAGAAAATCTAATTCGCATGCTTTTAAATTGAATATGTTATAAGTGCAGTAGATAATGAAGCAAAAGAACTGTACTTATTATTAGGTGATTTAAACTGCAATCTTCTTGATACTGCCTGTTTGTGCAACTCGAGAATAAGTTTCATTAATGGAAATGTATCAGCTAACTCAAGTTACTGATAAACCGACTCGAATTGCGGAATCATCAGCGAGTTTGCTTGATATATGTTTCAGTTGCAAACTTTCAAGCTCGCATAGGCTGCATGGTTAGTTCAACTCTGATCAAGGGACTGTATCTTTCAAGTTTTATTTAATAGATGCAATAAATTACAAAGTTGCAGTAATGATATAAATTGTACGTAACAATAATTTTCCATTCTGTGCTTCTTAGCACAACAATCTTAATTCTATTCAGGCTACGTCCACACAAGCGCCGTTTTGAAATTTTCAAGCGTTTCCAAAAACGTTTGTGTCTCGTTTATCGTTTTAACGTTAATAGTTAACATTCCAAGGAAAATATTTTCAATTAAATTAACTGCAGCCTCTGTCCTAAATTGTTATAGTGCTTGCGTCCGTTTTCGCGTGTAAACACAAATGAAAACGCTCAATAACGTTGCCACGGTGCACGTAGCCTCTGTCAATCTCAGTCTATTTTCGTTCTACGTTCGATTTATGAATTCCTCAAAACTCTCCCTCTTTCTCCTTAACTGGTTGCGTCTGTGTATGCTTGATTTTTATCTTAGGTATTTCCGCGTTTGGTAGCCGACTGTCGTGCCTGTGTGTGCTTAATTTATCTACATCCGCACATTCACATAACTAATCAAGATATTGTCATCATGATATTTCACGTTATGTTACACCGAGTAAATATGACATACCTATTACATTAGTACTTCAGCTCCAGAGTAAATGGTATTCCCTAATGCCTTTCATACAGGTTCAAGTGCAGTATGATTTACGTGGTCAAAAAAATTTTTACCACTAAAACAAACCTAATTAAAGAAGCTTTGTATTAAAGCACTTTAATAGCTTTACATTTCAAGATCTCTTTCGCCAACCTTGGCAAGAGTATATAAGATAACTAGAGATCTTTTTAAAGAAAGCAATATGTACAAACTTTAGCACTGACTGCATGGATGCAGTACCATAAAACCTTGAGGAATGGTGTTTACATTGCCTTAAGAAAAGCCAAAAGATAGGGAAGTAGAAATACAATCCCAAGCAAGCCTGGAAAATGATAAATGATATTGAAATTCCGGGACGGGATAAGAAAGAGACCCACTGTACCATTAATGAAATTAAGGCCCCGTTTACACGGTACCGGATTCGCCTTGTCACGACATCGACTTTATAGCCAATGTACGCTAACATTTGTTCTAACGACTTTTTCTAGGATTAGTTGTCATTAAGTTCTGCAATGTTTTCATAAATTTATGAGCTAAACTCGCCTCGAAACTGCTTAATTTGATGTCGTGACCATGCTAATCCGGTACCGTGTAAACGGGGCCTAAAACTGTCTTTTTTGGATGGAAAACTCTGAAAGAACAGACGACTCAGACCGACAAAATTAAACGAGATTTTTGATATTTCTTATACTGTCCATGACTATAATCTACGAGGATCAGATTCTACTCTCTTCCTTCCGCGTTCGAAAACTGAATATCTTGAAAAGAGTGTTAGCTTTAGAGGACCAGGAATGTGGAATTCATTGTCTGAACATTGAACAATTGCAATACTTATTGTAATTTATAGATCTCAGTTACTGCATATTATGTTGTTGTAGGATAAACATAGTATAGCAGTCCGCAAATAATTCAGTCTTTTTAGATTTAATATACATTCGCGCCGATAAATATCGTCTAACTTTCTTCTCCGCACCATTTGCAAAGATTCCAGTTTGGGTCATTGGTTCGTACACAAAAGTGGGTAGAAAGTACTGTGTATTTAGGGTACTTTGCAGAGTTTTCTTTATATAAAACAACATGATTAATAAAGGTAGTTGTGTACGTTGTAATCCTAGATAGGTCTTTGATTATCAACTATGCGTGGTTAGAACAGAGTTACCTTACCAGCAAATCACTTTTGTCCACATAAAGCCCCTTTTATACGAGAAAATTTTCTTTGACAAATTTCATTTGTGAAATATTTTTTAACGGTGTAAATTAGGACTTTACAACAAAGTTAGTTTAACAACAACCCAGCTTTTGAACAAATGCATTCTTGAAATTAAATTTGTTGAAAATTTCTAATTTTACATGGTCAAAATATATTTCACAAATGAAATTTGACAGAGAAAATTTGGTCGTGTAAAAGGGGCTTAACAATCAATGTGTCCTCTAGCGCGATTTATAAGCAAATCTTCTATCGACAAATACCAATTTATTGTTAAATAAATGTCTAAAAACAGCGTCTATAAAAATTTAAAAACATTGTTAAAAGATCTGTTCACTCACAGACTCAATTCCACTCATACACGAACGTAACATTGGACTTAGAGCAACGCATCGCTTAAAAGTAGTTTTCGCGTTTTTACGCAATCGGTACTAGTGACGTCACGACATGAACTGCTGTACAAATAGTGAGTCCCATATAACAGCACGTAGCATTCTGCATGGTTAGAGCTGCAATGCATGCTGGTTAAAACAACCAAGCGAGATTGAAATTTTGAACATTATAGCTGTACAATTTTAGTCTGCTGCCTTGCCCGTTGGCAGCAATCAGTCATCAATAATGGATCTTGGACGAACATATGACCCGCTTAACATTTGCGCATTCGTATGTCATTGTATCTTGTGCTAATTGAAACATTTTGCGCTTCTTTTAGATGCCAAACAAGAGCTTAAAAGTAACGTGTGCTTGTACAACCAACTATTTGACAACAACTGTAAGAGGACGCATGGCAAGGTTGCGCATCGAAAATAGAACGCAAACACGTTGCTGCTTGTCAACAAAAACAGACAAAACTGGTACGTTTACCTGTCAGGTTTTATGTGCAATGTTCCTTCAAAATTTGAGTGTGTTGACATGTTGAACAGCATTTTTTTCTTGTTTCGTATAGTGTATGCAGAGTGGTGTATGATTTGTGCATAATTTATGGATTATGTCTATGAAGTCTAGACTCTATTTCGAGTTGAAAGTATCACGGCAAACAGGTTCGCAATGCACTATAGACTTATTTAAAGCATTCTATCGAGCTTTTGACTCTAATAGTATTGTACTATTCTTTAATTAAATTGTGAGCTTGTGGCTAATGTAGTGTAAATTGAAATGAGAACATAGGTTATTTTTTAACGGTCTATTTTTTTTTGAGACACCCAGTGCACTATTGTTCACAGTAAAATCGACTCAAATATTGTAAATATGTACAATCCCTGACCTTGATGTATTTACTTTTAATGACTCAAGTATTATTATTTATAAGTGCTATTTCTGATTTTGATACAGACATTTTAAGTTGATCATTGATTTTGTAAATAAAACGTACGTATCGATTTGCGTGTTGCATGGTTCATTCAGCAGCCATACTGATCAAACGTTTACCCTCCAAAAAGTGGGAAAAATCATTTAAGTCAGTGTTTAAGTATTTTGAATAAGATTGAGATAGTCTTTTTCAATTTAAAAATGATCATATACTGTCGTAAAGATACCGATAGAGTCATGATCTTTGCAAACAGCTGCAGTAACCAGTTTCGCGTTAGTTATTAGAAAAGCAACTGTTAGTAAATGATACGTATCTTTTCTGTGAGATTACAGCTAAGAAAATAAAGTATTTGTGGTCATTGAGAGAAATCGTGACTTTTCGTTTACGACAATTACGTCCATAAAGAAACCAGGCTTTTTGCTCATAAATTTTGCGTGCACACGAAGATATAAAACTGACTTCGATAGAAAAACTTATCAGGTGATTTGTTTAATAATCAATAGTCTGTGATCTTAACAACTTTGTAATATTTTGATTTCAGTCTGCTGGAGATGCTAATCAGTTCTATCGTGAATGCTCATCGGTGAAAGTAAGTTAATTATAAGTTTGATACTCCAGTCCACCCTGTAGAATATTGGCCGAAGTTTTAACTGCCTTTGTTTCAGTGTGTTTTGTTTTGAGAATAAAATAATGGCAAGTTTCAAAACGAGAAATCGCATATTCTGTGCAGACTCAGACGAGTGTCTTGTCACAAATAAAGAAAGCAGTTTATTCAGGACAAAGCAAAAAAGTTATGGTCAGTTTTATTTTTGAGCCGAAAGTGGTATAATACAACATTTTTCAAAATTTGCTGACTTTGCAGAGTTAGATTTTCTGCATTTTACAATATTTCGCAAGCAAACTTTGCAGTTTTACTTAGTTTGGGAGTTTCTATATTATGCTGTGACAATGCAGTTTGTTCTCAACTAGACAAATCATTTCCTTGATAGCTGGAATTGCCCATTTATTACACAAATCGTTTTTAAGAAAACAGATTTCATCACCAATGTTTGTTTACAATTGTGAAACACTATTGATAACTTCCTGCACATTAACCGATTTTACTACTTGGTTCTACCAGATGTGGAAACAATTTGCACATTGTACGTATATATTTTGGTTCGGTGATCTGTCTGTGTAATATTTTGTTTGCATATTTGCAGTTATCCTTCACTGAAGATCTTGCTAGTCAAATTGAAGATTGACGTTCGGCAAAATTGCCCATCAACATCCGGTAAAATTTAGTATATCTTTTCTTAAGTGTCTATATCAAGGTCAGGGATTGTACACATTTAAAATTTTTAATCACTTTAAGGTGTCCATATCAAGGTCAACGATTCTAAATATTTAAAATATACATGCATATGGCTTCAAGTGACATAGTCAAGGCAATGGATTCTACCCATTACATTTTTAAATAACTGCCACATATTGGTCAACGTGTTTAGCCGTTATATTTACTATATTTTTTGCAAATAAATTAAACATTACAAAAATATACTTATTTCTATTTTTAAGAGTTTTATCAAGGAAAATTTGTTCTTCCTGTTCTTCGTACTCACGAGCAAGTAAGTCGTCAAGAAACGTTTCAAATAAAACTTGTTCGTTGTGCACACGAGGAAAGTCGAAAACAGGCTTCAAGGGGTTTTCTACTACGCGAAGTGTTTCGATCGAATCGACATTTTGCTTTATTTTTGGGCAGTCGATTGGAACAACTACAAGGCGAAAGAAAATATATGTCGATTCGATCGATGCAATTTGCTTGTTTCTGTGCTTATTCATTTGCTTGTTACCGAATAGTAACTTTTGAATTTTTACTGAATTCATAGAAAACCTTGGCGAATTAACTCAGAAGCGACTTCTTCCGTCACTTATTTGTCATTCTTTGCTATATGGTTGTCAGTTTTGGGAAAGTAGTAAGTAAGGCTTAGGACACATTGTAATATTCATATAAATATCTAAGTTTTATCTTTTTGTTCTTGTTTTTGCATATCTCCAATGACTTTGTCTTTACCGAGCACAAGTTGAGTAGACATGAACAAATGGATTGAAACGGCCTTTACGATTTGTTTCAGTGTCCAAACTGTTGCTCACTTTAGAAACTAAAGCCATAAGTAAGCCGTTACGTAAGCATGATTCTGCCAAAATCCAAAGGCTTTAATTCTTAGCAAACTTGCTTTATGTCATCGAGTCTTTTAGTGGGTGGGTGCGTGCGTGCGTGCGTAGCAATAGAATGGCGGTTAATGACATTTTCGTAAGCGTCCGGAATTTAATATACGTCATTGATGTTTCGCGATCTATCGGGCCTGAAATTCGCTTTTTCTCGTTAAATAAGTTACTGTCGTTAAAGAAGCGGGCAGCTAATCATTTATAGCTCTTGTTTTCAACTAAAAGTCGTGAAATAAGACTGTTCGCTATTAGATATGCCGGTGAAAAAGTTTTTAAAGCCAAATATTAAGAACTTTGTTTGACCAGGAGCGGGCTAAACAATGAAAATTGAACTATGGTGCTTCCACTCTTTTCAATTTTTTCAATTTCGTGATACGTCCATGAAGTTCAAATTACAAATTGTGGAAACAGGTTTTGGTTTTTCTTTGTCTTTTTGTTCGTTTCACGATTTATTATTTTGCAAATGCGTGATTTCTCAAATTTCATCCTTACACACTGTCTCAGTGCCTTTTTTAAAATATGTTTCCTAATTTAATGACAACCCACCTCTTCTTGCTTTTCGGACAAACAATTGACGTACAATGATATAAAGTGCCTTTACTTGTTTCTGTACTATTAGCCCTCAGTTCACTCCAAATGAGCAGTTCTATCATTTTGACGGATAATGACTATATCTGATCAGTGCATCAACTAAGGATTAAGATATTCAAATCATTATAAACACACTGGTAAGTTCCAATGTGCGATTGCACGTGTGGGTTGGAGCCTCACTTTTTTAAACTGTACATTTTGCTTTTTGCAAAATAACGTTTCTTGTTTTCCAAGTCTTAATTTTATAGGTTTTAAAACATAGACATTCCTTCATGTTTTCCGCTGATCACACCATTAATTTTCTGAACGTTATTTTCCCTTAAATATTAGATAAATAGACAGATAGATAAATCGTTTATTAAGAGAAAATTAACTTTGCATTCCAAAGACTGTACTAAGTTACTCAACTTAAAATTAATTAAGATTGCCAAGCAATTTACAAGGTGCAGTGGACGTAGAAAAGCTCTTTTGGTGGCTTCAATTAAGTGAGATGACCTCCACTGCTCGAGTCGTGTACAGCAGTAATTTATCTAAAAAAATAATATAACCCTGAACATGACCAAAATCAGGCTTAAATAATGCAATTCACAACAGTAATTCCACCCACTAAGTGCATGGCAATAATGCATCCCACTAGTTTATTTTACTCTGCTTAATAAAGTTGTACGATTTTTACTTCTCAATGTGAGACTATTGCCACTTAGCTAACACGTTAATCAAGCATAACTAGCATAAGTATTGATGTAAGATATTGATATACAGTACATTTAGCATTTTAACATAAATGTATACTTACCTATGGCTCTTTTCATCTAAAACGAAATATATAAATATTACTAAAATACCGTAAGTCTCCGTAATAATGTTCATTGCACATGTTGTTTAAACTTTTAACAAGTTATACGCTCAAAATTATTTGCCAAGGTTAAAGTGTTGTTCAAAAGCTATCGAACTACATACGATAGGTTATACAGTATAGATAAAATAACAAATTCTGTTTCAAAGGTTCACTTTTGAGATACCCTGGCAAACGCGTAACGGCTGCAATGCATCCCGGATACTTCCGGAATGTTCTAATTTCCTAGCAAACACACAAATCATCAGTGTATCGTATATGCATGGGATTGAAACTGAAGACACTGGATAAATACATGCAGTCAAATCTATACTTACTTTCCATTGATTTGGACCAGCACACAATTGCAATAATCAATTGGATAACCACTATTCCAACGAGTATACCCACAATGAGACCAACGGGGGGATCCCCATCATCACTACTAGGGTAAAAAACACTACACACTACAAGAAAAAAATAGATTAAAACTTAATGATAGAATTGTCCGAGTATCCTAAGTCTAAAAGACGTTTTTAGGAGAACTATGTTAAACATGCTTCAAAGCTGTTGAACTGTACACAATGGGTTGTATAATATAAATAAACAGGCGATTTATGTGTCAAAGGTTCATTTTTGAGACAACTTGTACAACACAACGACCACAATGTATTTCGAATAAACCTTGATCGTTTGTTTTAATGACCGAGGAAGTTAACATAATCATCAGTGTATCGTATGTGGGATTGAAACTGAAGACATTGGATAATGCAGTCAAATCTACTTACTTTTCTTTCTGCACCAGCACACAATTGCAATCAACAGGTAGAAAACCAGTATTCCAACGATTATACCAACTATGAGAGTATTCTCGTTTTTACGTCTACTAGGTGACACAGTTACTACGTCAACGTAG
>JAODVQ020180293.1:0-14560 GCA_025400075.2 Phenganax stokvisi
GGATTGTCCTGGATGTAGTTGATTTGTTTACTGTGCATTTGCCTTGCGTTGTTTGTTTCTACACCTAATTTCATCATGCTACAGGGATCCCTCACACTATCGCCCACATGATGAAACTCCTATATACAATTGAATTTCATGTAACGATATAATATACTTAATCAAGCAATTTTTTCTTCACTATCAAGTATAGCGAGTCATGTGAGCTGGAAGGTATGTTATGGCTATTGCATCATAGCTTCTATACTTACTATTCATTTTGTTGTTTTTGCATAGCTCTAAATTTCCGATGTTGTAGTATTAAGATGATGATGACTGTGGTAGTAATACAGACAGAGAGAGCAGTGACTGCTCCAAGTAGTCCTCCAGTGAGAGCTATTGAGATAGAAGAATACTCCTGACAGTAGATATCTTTAGTTATCTCTCTTGTTGTATTTGTATTGGTGCCATTACAGTCACACCCTGCCAATGTGAGAAAAAGATGTCAGCTACTGAATGCCCTTTCTTATTGGAGCTTACCATCACTGGTAGGACCAGAGCAGTTGCATGATATGTTAGGAGAATCAACGGGTTCTTCCGGTGCAGATGTTGGTGGGTGTGCTGTTGCTACAAAAGAGATAATATCAAGGTTATTTTTATCCTTTAGATAGCTACCTGTGATACTGAGATTGAATGGTTAGCTGTAACCGGGACTACCGGTAGAGATGAAAGGAGATGATGAATGAACTGTTGCAGAACATGAATAGCTGCCAGTATCATTCAATTCCAGAGAATTGAGAGACAGAGTTGACACAAAAGGAGATGCATTTCTATATGGAATATTTGTAGTTAATCTGTTGCTTCTGCTAGGATCTGGTGTCCAGTTGAAAGTAATGTTAACATTGGTATCAACTGATGGAGGTAGAGAAGCAGTGCACTCCAGTGTAAGTGATGATCCTTCTTCCAGTAGACCACTTGGACCAGTCAGTGTCACTTGGGGTGTTGGTACTATGGAATTAATTATTGGTTTAATTTAACCATTGTAAGTAAAGCATATGGAAGAAGAGGACCAGCTAGGTGCTGCCACCTTCTTGTAGGAATATAAAAACCATTCCCTCTGAAATGATGTATTATAGGATAGAGATAGCTAACAGGCTCAAATGTAATATTGTATCGGTACATAGCTATCAGGTAACAATGAGTTGCTAAATGTTCTTGAAACATGCTTCTTTTGTTTAAGAACATCTTTGCAAGGGAAATTAAAGTGCTTAGAACTTACGAAGGACAGTAATGGTGTAGGGTGGGGAGGTAGAGTTAAGAGTGCCACCAAGATTGTTCAACACAGGATCAGTCACTCTACCTTGACAGAGATAACGACCTGCATTTGATGTCCGAATTTCAGAAAATTTCAAATTTGTTTCACTATCCATTTCTGCAGTAATCTCGACACCATAGAAAGAGAGCCAGTGTACAGAGGGTGTGGCTGTAATCCCCAATGATTGGTCTCTGACTGCTATAGTATATACAGGTGAGAATGACATCAATACTTCCAGCCTCCACATCTCCAACTGGTCCTGAGGTACTGACCTTAAGAGGATCTAAACGCAAAATGGGAAAGTAGATGGATAGTAGCTGATTCTCTCACTCAGTTCAATTATATAGCCTTTATTATACATGGAACTCCTATTAGTACCTTGGTAACCATTTTGTGTGGGCCTAGTACAAATCAAGTTAGAACAAAGCACAACATAATATTATTATTTACGCATTATAAACTTACTGTCATCATCAATAATGACAATTGCAGTTTGATCAAACGGCGATTTTACCAAAGCAGTAATAGTCGAAGTTCTAATACCCAAAGACAGACCAAAGTATTCAGAATCTTCTATGTCACTGTCATCATATATGGTCTGGTTGTAGCAGAGAATAGTATGGTCATAAAATATAATTT
Organism: Phenganax stokvisi; assembly: GCA_025400075.2. Taxonomy (NCBI): domain Eukaryota; kingdom Metazoa; phylum Cnidaria; class Anthozoa; order Malacalcyonacea; family Clavulariidae; genus Phenganax; species Phenganax stokvisi. The sequence continues at coordinate 1,934 of JAODVQ020180293.1, forward strand.
GATCATTGATTGAGTTGTGAATTCTAGTTTGTTGTTCGTAATCTGATCCTGGCATTCTGTTGTACATACCTCTCACATCAGGGATTTCAGGATCTGAAAAAAATTATGTGCTTAAATTATAAATTGAAAAGTGTGTTCTCAGGATACATCTCCTGATTCGAACTGAAATTTAACTGAGCTGGCGTATTTTTAATCATGTTATTTGTGCTTTGTGCTGTTTAGAGTTTCCACTTTAAACCATAATACAATAATATTAGTTAACACTCTATTGTCATAGAGTAAAGAAAACGATAAGTTTAAAGTTTGGTAGCTACTTAGTAGGTCTTATTTGCTAGTGGGTTATTTGTTGGGATATGAATAGAGTATGGAAAATCAGTAAGGTAAGCCTTTACAGTCTCATCAAGAATATCAACTTGAGGTAAAGTAAGATTGACACAGACTTCTACCGAACCGTCATTCTCATCCACAACATAGAGTGTTTTCACAAAGCTCACAATAAATGGCTCTGTGTGATAGTGAATATTATCAGTAGATTAAACATACAATAATTAATTTACCATCATCATCCTCAATGAACACAGTGGATTTCTAGTTAAATAGACAAAAACCCTCTATAAAGGACACCGCTATAACGAACAAAAGTTGTGGAACCAAGTTGTCCGCCTTAGAAGTGTTTTACTGTATACAGTTAGATTATAGCGTCGAGAGTTTGCACTTATCAGTGCTTTTAATTTCAAACAACTTGCTCAGATATTTATTCCTCGTGCTTATCTTAATTAAAAGACAATCAGAGTGAACTGGCAGTAAACCCAAGTTCGTCACTACATGAAAATACTTGCCAATTATTAACCTCTGGAAATATTCTTATTGTAATATTTTCAGTCTCTTCAGGGATAAGGTCTCCCACTATAAAAAGATGAGCTACATTATTAACTGATGGTATTTCTGATAGAAAATTTAGCAAAAACCCTATGTAGTTGTTCTCTCTGTATCCAAACTCAGCATCAATGTTCCTCTCAGGGCCCCCACCAGAAAAAGGAACGACATTAGCAGTACTACTCTGTCCTAGGTATCGGAGAATCAATCTATGCTCTATTTCAGAGTATCGCTTGGGATGCACCTCTATAGAAACAAAGTTAAGGTCATTGCTTTCTGTAACAGTCCTACTCATCTCGGTGAAACCAATGACCATTGCTGCAAAGAAGCGAAAAGGTAGGGCTAGATAATAATACATACACATCATACAGAGCTTATGATCATTATCTCTGATTTTATTTCAACTGCTCCTATTCTTCCATTACAAATGTTTGTTGACCCAGAATGTTTAAAACAGGCAGCATCCCTCGGAACTTCTGGTCCCAGCTCTGCAAGGAGCACAAAACTCTGGTCTAGTTCATTGATGTCGTCGTCGATGACTGATAGTATGTTGCTATCCAATGAAAGATCAAATGTGTGAATGGACAGAGAATCTTCACTAGATTGAGGAATGGTGACTGTAGTTGTATTTATTAAGAAGTCCAACCCTATGGATGTGTACAAAATAAGTCAAAGTTCCTCACACAAAGCCCTTTGTTAATGTACTATCCTATAGCTGTAGCTACTGGATGCTAGTATAGACTTGACAAACAGACAGTCAGAGACTACCTCATATCCTGTGTAGCTACAATACAGTGGAGGAAATAGATATACAATCATGGATAAACTATATTATGTTGTGTCCATAAAGTGAGGTCAGAGTACAAACCATTTTGACATCACTCTAACATCTTCCTGGAATTTAGGACTTTAACCTTCCATTGCTCTTGATGAGGCATGGATGCTATTGAAATTAATAAAACTTTCCAATCCAACCATGGATTCAGCAGTTGCCACTGATACTGATTTCAATATTAGAGTAAATGGCTTCTCTGTGGTTTGATACCGCACTCTGACTGACGGATAAGTATTGGAATCTTCTGGGATATAGTACTCGTTCTGCTCGAAGTATATGTGTAACACTAAGAAGAAAAGATATAATATTATGTTATATTATATGAATTATTTTTATAATACCTATAATATTTTAAATAATACTTTAATAACTATAAATCTCAAAATAGAGTTATCATAATGGTATATATGCAATATAGTAGTAGATGTCGCAAGCTGTGGTTGAATAGTTCATGCCCTACATGAAGTTACGCAATATTATCTTCTATATTGTTAACACTAGGCAAATTCGAGAATTGTGCGATGAAATCTGGCGAAAGCATGCAACAATTAAAGCCATTTCCTAACCCGTATGACATGCGTAGAGTCTAACGAGTTAAAGATGTCTACAATGTAACACAGTCATGAAACAAATGAAAAGCACTAAAGTGCAAACCCTCGGCGCAGACAGCAGGTTTAGCATAGCTATGCTGCATGCTCTCAGAACAGAGGTCTACCTAGCTAGCTAATACTAGTAGCTAGCTGATGGTATAACATCACAACAACAGTGCATATTAAAAAATAAAACCCACAATCTTTATACGCATAAGCTTTATGAAGTGCGAGAAAAAAACATGCGTATTGAATCTACGAGCTTCCGCATGGAATCTACGAAGCTTGCGCGAAGTGGGCGTGTCTCGTAAACTAAAAAAAATAGAAAAACGACAACCACGGGAATCGAACTTAGGTATCTTAGTTCCAGAACTTAGCGCGTTACCACTGGTTCAACTAACGCCAGCACGTAAGAGCGACGCAAACCTGAACTGTTTTACACAGCCGCTCAAGAATGTCTCGATCGCTCACTTGCAGTCCCGTGTTCGGCTACAGTAATTGTCCCAAATACAAATGGGAGCATAGAATCACCCTTAACATTTCTTTGGATTATAATATCCTGCCAATTTCACTCTGTAACATTGTGTCTCATTGATGAAAACCCAGAAACTAAAAAGAGACGAAATTCATTAGATTATCACTCTAAAATGATGACTTTTGGCCTCACCGACACAAACACTACAGCTACATCATAGTAAGACAACCCTTCAGTATCAACACAACATGTCCTTTTATCAAAAAATTCATCACTCAACAAGGTACTGCAATTTTTATCTCTGCAGCAGAACTGCGAAGACGCGAAAAATTCACTAGTACACAAGAATAAGATGATCTGTGTGTACAACGACATGGCTAAAGATAAACTACAAGCCTGAAATGATGTCTAGAATCCTAGCACGCTTAATATCGCTAACATGCGTAGGCACCAGCCAGGAAGTTCGGGGTTCAAAGGATAGTTCAGACAAACCTTACTTCATACCCTTTCGCTATCGTAACCAGGAAGTATACGTATGAAAAGCACTAAATTCAAACTCTGGGAGCCTTCGATGAATTGAGTCATACCTGAAGAGCTCGCGCAGACGAATGCTACACGCCTGTCTTAGCTAAGGCAAAAAATGGGCAACCGCGAGATTCCAACGCCTACGGGCTAACCAAAGATATGCATGATTAGCTTCTAGACTATTGGGCCTAAGGAAAAATTTGAGCTCTTTTACCTCACAGCATGATGTTAATTTGTGAATAAACAGAGAACACAAGGCAAATTCACAACAAACAAATCTCAGCTACATCCACGACAGTCCTTTTCAAAGAAAAGAACTGCCCTGGAGAGGACTCGAACTCATTGTGACGCTCGGCAATGTGGCCGTCGATTGCAACCAAGTTGGACGTGAAAATTGCTTATCTCTGGAGCGTAGCGCTTTTAGGCACAAATCCCACATTCTTTGTTCCTCGCACCAAGAGAAGATCTTCGCTTATAGCCCGGAAATACATCCGCTGTTTTGCATAACAGCACGCTAGTGCTAAGCTACAACGGCTTCATGACAGCGCAAGTGCGAAAAGGTAAGATTCATTCGCAGTACTGCACACACTTACATAAGAGCATATAAAATGGCCGCCGATCGCGATCAGAGTAGGCATGAAAATAGCTACATCTTCACATTTAGGCATATAGCTTAATTTGCATAGCAAATGCTTCACGGAGAAGCGAATACGCCGCGGACTGACACACACACACACACCCACACAGACGGACAGACAGAACGACTAGCGTAACCCTCGCGCATGCGCGCCGAGGGTTATTGAGATGTCGAATATGTATACGGACAGACGGAACTCAGCGCGTCACAATAGCTCCACCCATCTAATTTCTCTCTTTATGGGCGGTGTTGAAACACAAATGCGCATGAATGAACCAATGTCCGTTATCTTCTCTCGTTAAAATGATCCGTGAAGTTGTTTCTAGTTTGCTGGTTTTCATCACTCTCTTGCAGTTAACTGGAGCCATAAGTTATGAAGGTACAATTAATCTCATTAACAATACTAGCTAATTGTTTCTTAAACTTGCCGTCAGCTAGCTACATACGTCTAGCTACTTCCTGTTAGCAAACTCACCAATGAGCATAACTTTAATAGCTGAGCAAGAGGAGAGCATATGCTATGACTTAATAACAGAAAACATTAATTTCATTGAAAACTGCCCAGATCACACGGGATTATACTTATAATAATATCTCTTAAAAACAGAGAACGATGCAAACAGTTGTATTATAGTAATGTACAGTCGAACCTCCGAAGAGAGGACACTTTGGGAGCACGAGTTTTGTCCTCTCTTCGGAGAGTGTCCCTATCTCGGAGAGTAACCTTATTTTACTACAAATAGAGCTGTATCATGATTTAAAACAGTTCAGCAGTGAGAAGTAATATTGTTCATTACATTTATACTCATAGAGTAACATTAGGCAGTTTTTAGTCAGCAACATGCCTTTTCTGAGAAGAGAGATGCGTAATCCTGCGTATTTAGGCAGTTTATCAATATTTAGCACTAAAATACTGGCTTAGTTAAACACTGTGAGGTAAATAGTAGAACGCCAATGTATGAGCGCTAATTTTTGCGCGCGTAAAATAGGGGTGTGGCACGCGAGTAAATCTGTATGGGCATGCGCAAACGCTGAAATTGGGCGTAGTTTCCGTGGTGTCCGCTATTTAGAATCAGTTTTGTACAGTAACGATGCAGTTGGGAGCGCAGAACGTGTCCGCTGTCCGGATTAGGAGTGTCCGCTTCTCGGAGGTTGCTAATGTATTGTACTAATAGCATTTTCAATCGGTGCCACGGCATTTGTCCGCACTATGGAGATTGTCCGCTTCTCGGAGTGTCCGCTTTGGGAGGTTCGACTGCATTCCTTATAATAACTTTGTGAGAATTGTATTTTATACTGCTTGAAATTATTTACAAGTGGACCATTTTCTATACACTAGAGGCTTGTTTACACAAACCACTCACATAATATTTGTGGGATATCCCTTGTTGCAGAATACTATATAACTATTTATCTTATTATGCATATATATATACATATAGACATACTCCTCATGCTCATCCGTACGCACTGACACATGATCAGTATCAAATGAATGGGGTATTTTGCAGGTACACTTAATCTCCTTAATCTTTATGATCCTATAATGTTGACAAATTCAAAGAATGCAAGAAGTGAGGGTATTGCTACTATTACTACTGGTGTAGAATTTGGAGATGGAACTATTTTCACTGTTTACGTATGTTATGCAAGGTTGTGTAATAGCTACTATTCATAATGTCTAGATAATATGAACTACTAGTTTATACACTGACATAAATGTGTTAAAAATATTTCTATCATACAGATAGTATTGACTATAGCTTGCAATAACATGATTCCAAAACTTTTAAGAGTCTTTGATGATGCGTCAAAGGTTATACCTAAGTGCTTTTCTGTTAAAATAGTGATAATATACTATTTATCTAACCTTACAGGTCTCCAGCAATAGATACCTATCTATGGGGACTCGTCCATTAGTCACCTCTCCAACCATACCAGGCACTACTAACATAGTGTCACCACACGGAGCTGCTATTGACACAACTATATCAGGAAATGTGTCTTATTCTAAGTATTCGACCACAACACAGTTGAACACAATCAGTGCCTTCGTTAGAAGGCAGGTTAATTCTCGGTTTAGTGGTACTAGAATGTTGATAGCAGAGTGGCGGAATGTGTCACAAATAAATGGAGATCCAGTGAGTTACATGTTGACCTAGGCAGTAGCGGATCCAGAGGGGTTCAAAGGGTTCACCCTCCTTTGCTTATTGCACACTTTTCACTACGACATAGAACCCTCATTTTCTAATAGCGTTATGGAGCTTTCAATCCTCCCAGACGTATGTACTGCTCAGGGCTGCACACGCGAAGAGTAATAAGGGTGTGACCCCCGCGCATGCACCAAATGGAACACCCATTTAACGATTTCTAGATCCGTCACTGCTAGGCCTGTCTTGTTCAGTATGTCATTCTAATAATAATAGCATGAGTTAAAGTGTAAGCTGTAAGGGTGTCAATCGGACAATTTTCATAAACCATATCAAGTTGTAATCGTATTTTTTTACAATCCTGCTTCTTCACAATAGTCTTCAACAAGTACTTTCCAAGCCATAATTATCCATGATGATACCTCATCACCTGTTTATGCTGTATTCATCTATGAATGTGGTGGAATTGGGTGGGGAGGAGCTACCATTGGTTGGGCAGACTCTAGAACTATCTATGAAGAGCATTCTTTAAGCGGTAGTTTATCAGCTAGTATTGGAAACTGTGAAAACGTCACCAACAACAGAGCTCTACTATACAAGATTGGTGAGTGTGATACAAAGCGAGTAAATGGTCATTATCTATAGAGGTTGCGGTGGTGCTACAGTTAAGCCTGTAATAGTGTCTGAAGTAAAAGTTGGTTTTCTGATTTTTACAAAAATTGGACAAAATTAGCAACTTCCAACACAATTTCATCGGAATAATGCTTCACTTTAAGCATCTTGCTGAAATATTGCTAACGTATGCCAATCATATGAAATGCAGGAGTACCAATTTGTATATACTTCCTATACATAAGGGAGTACAAATTTGTACTCCCTTATGTTCAAGACTAACTCACTTGAAACAGATTTACAGGAGAGTACAAATTTGTTTCCTTCTAATAGTGGAATGAGAGATCTCAGGCCAGTTTGTAGGGATGTATAAAGTTGTACACCTCTATGAATTCTACAATTTATTGATGCTTAATTATAGCTACCATAAAATTGGCAAAATTGCTTGTAAATATTGTCACGTTTTCTACCAAATATGATGTCATTCTAGACACTCATGGAAAGTTGGCATGTATTAAGCAAATCAGAAAAAAACTTTTAGCTACTTTAGGCAGTGTTCTGTGTCTATCTATACCTTACAATTTCTCTATTATAGTGACAAATTTCACTGCCAACTATTTTGAGTGTACATTTAACCTTACTACCATCGTGTTCTTAAGAACTAAGGTGGATGTATTTCATACCATTGAGTAAGAAATCATCCAATCATGATGAATGTACCACTACCTTGAATAACAATAATTCATGCCATAGTTAGTATTCCTGCCAGGCTGCAGTTTAACAATAAAGGGAGACCACTGGATTGAACAAGGCAATGATATAAAACTTGAGCTACATGTAGTTAAATTTTGTATTACAGATACCTGTGGGTCGGCATTTTGATAATGGGAGGTGTGTTTTACAAAGTGCTGTGTGTGATAGTATAAATGACTGTGGTGATTACACTGATGAGGAGGAGAACTGTGGTAGGTGGCTATACCCCATTTAGTGTGTAATACATCAGCACATAGTTGCAAATGATTTTGCATAATACCTATAGCGATCGATCGTGTACCTATCTATCTGTGTGAAAATTCAGCTCAAGCATGGCTCTTTTTATCCCGCTAAAGTAACTCTAATGTCTAAGATAGTATTCCTCCTTCTCCACAATCACGTGAAATTGCCCTCACGCGCACACGTAGTACGGTAGTGTTATAGCCCAACGCTTGTCATGTGAATACCATAGCAACTAACGAAATTGCACAACCACCTACGCATTGTTCACAAAGTGCTGTAGTGCTCGCAGGGGCATTTCTTACTATTCCTGAGTACTGTTAGCTGCTCATAGATGTAGATCTCACTCCAGGGCTCAATCTAATGAGACATTGCTCAAGCTGTGACACTAAGGGTTGAGTAAAATACAATGGGACAACTTAACACTCCTTATAGCTACCAACAGGGAGGGCTACTAATACCATCACTATGTCTCGTTTTATAATATAATTTATATAGGCTTCGTTACATGGATAACAAACAGTGGGAGGAACAAGAAATATAGCTATATTTTGTTCAAATGTTATCTATGCAGAGGATTGGTGTAGAAATGAAATAGTATTTTCACTACACTTATCCTGGTTAACTTAATGCTGTAAGCAGTGACAAAGTGTGTTACTATTACACTGTAAGGTTTACCTTACATTGCAGAATAAATAACATTTGGGTTAAAAAATTTAGTTGTATGTGACTGAGAGGAGCTAAGGTATATAAGAGGGTATCAATTTACTCCTTAGTATTAAATTGTGTGAAGACCATCACTTTTGAATTGTTGTGCTTCAGGATCATGTGGAATAGGATTCAATTGTGATAATGGACAGTGTGTGGATCATAGTGAAGTCTGTGATGGCATCAACGACTGCAGAGATAACAGCGATGAAGAACAAGATGAGTGTGGTACTGCTAAAATTGAAATGTATAATTTGACTTTGTCAACCTGTTGGCCTCATGTATACCCGGCTGTTTTTGAACAGGACGCCTATAAGCAATTAGGAGCTTTTTAGCACTTCCAGACTATAGTTACTCATCAATCAGCTATAATCCTATTTTGTGCAGAGGCTGAATCAACGACAGTGATCAGTGGTGCTGTTGGTGGCGTCATTGCTGTGATAATTCTCATCGTCATTGTTGGTGCTGTTGTATGTACAAAAAAGAAATATGTAAGAAGAAGGCCTACTCGACAAACTGCTGTTATGATTCCAGCTGCCACGAAAACAACAATTATTGCCACACGTATTGTTGCTAACAAACAGGCAAGTATAATTACAGCTAGTTAGTAAGGTTTCCTCCAAATTTATCATCATAATAATTTATTCCTTTATCTGTTCAGCCTCAGCCTCAGCCTCAGTGTATCTCTATGGTGCAATACCCACCCCAAAGAATGCCTGAATGTCCTACCCTCACCCCATCTTCAACTCAGAACATGTCAGGATGTTCTCCTCCCAAGAAGAAACATGCCAAAAAGAGGATACCAATACCAGCATAACTTTTGATGTAATATTCAAGACTGATGCAACATTTGTAGATTAGATAGTAGCTAGTTATTATGTAAGACTGTGTAATACATTTAGCTTTTTATCTTCACTGTAGACTAGTTTATCAGTTGCATGCTCTATTAGTCATATTATATTAGATATACACTTTACACAAACTGTGTCCCTTACCTTACTCACCCTACATATTGTCAATCAAATTTCCTCTTATATTCACATTGATTAAACCACAGCTTGCGCAAATGGCTGACAAATGACCTTAAAACGAAGTTGCTAGGTCTTTCTTCTCTTCAGGAAAACCAAGGCATTTGATCATTCTGTCATCTTTATACTCTATAACTGCACTATAAATTCTGTGCCCCACAAACGGGAATTCAAATACGCATTGTAATACTTCCCTCAAGTCACATGACACCATTCTGAGAGCTGCATCTCCATACAATATATAAGTTTTTAAGCAATTACAGGTAGAGGCTGAATAAATTTGTCCCAGATCTCAAGCTATGGTTATGGCTTAGTAGAGTTCTGACCAAAGAGTCTCTAAAAGGTCCACATACATTCGGTGTAAACTAGTTTCAAAAACAAGAATGAATATCACATATTTTTAGATAGAGAGAAAACCTTCATATTTTCCACTGACTGAGCGAGGTGTCTGTATTATTGATAAATATGATTAAACAATTAAATTAATTACTACAGCAAACTATTAACTAATTTAAAGCAGCAAAAAGTATATTTCACTCCGCACACCAGAGGTCAATGCTTGCAGTTCTTTAAGTTGGGGGTTGCCACACTTGGTCACTCATTTCTCTTTCTGTTTCTTCGTCACACATGTTGTCCATATCATCTCGAGGAATTATCAGAGGTTGTACGGCTGTAGTATTATTTGACCGTGAATTAAACATGAGTCTCAGGTGACGTCTGATCCAACCTCCACAGCAGTACTTGTAAGCATGGTAGACCATGACACCAACTAGTGTCAGTAGTGCCCACATTGAGAACACACACACAACAATTAACTTTTTCCCACTGCTCTTCTTCATAACCAGCATTGTGAATGCAGAAAAGAGTATCAGGTTAATGTACAATGAACCCTCCAGCAGCCCTATTGCTTTGTTTCTATATATGCTGTTTATGATTCCTAGCATAAGAATGGAGACATGTCAGTGATATCCTCAGCCCAAACCCCAAACTGTAGTTTTGTTTACATCTTCCACAGAGAAGGCCAGTTCTATTAGGTGCACACCGTACATCTTGGTAAAATTGATAAGTAGTAGAGTGTATATGCACATTAGTGTCTAAACAATGGCCTTGTGGGCAGTAAGGATGCAAAATAATGGCCTTGCGGTTTGAGATAGAATACTCGTTGTAATAACCAATCCGCATTGGATTAGATCGATAAACTGTCTGCTTCATTACATTACATGGGATGACTGGTAGTAAGCAAGTGCATGTTCTTTTTATATTATGTTGGATAAAACCCAGTGGGCAACTTTCAACCCTGACTTTAATAAGTGATGGTGTATATTGGTAGGTAGGAAAGCTAAAGTAGTAATCCACTGCCACTAATTTCAACATATTCTGGGTCACAAACATATTCTGGGTCTGAGGATATCACTGACATGTCTCCATTCTTGTGCTGCACAGCACCAATGCACTAAATTTTCAAGCTGTAAATTATGTGCAAATCATCTTGGACACTTCTAATATACAAGCCCAGCAAGTGCTTGTGTCATGAACAATGAGCAAGCTTGTAAACCATTGCAGATGAACAATTAGTTTGCAAGCAAGGTACCAGTCTTTTAAACTATTAGTGTACAAGCTAGGACACTCCTTGTGTCATCATGAGTTTCATAGTTTCAATGATTTCATATTATTATTACAATATTGATAATAGCTATAAAAAATCTAGCATAACAATAAAGAGTCAATAAAGAGTCAAAAAAGGTTGGGATTCGACAGGTTCTGGGCAACTGGATGTATCTGTGTAAGTGCACAATAGAGAATAATAATGCAAGGAAAGATATTGTATGCATTTACCAGTTGATGACTCCACAATAGCCCATGCTGGGGCATTGCAGGGAGCAGTGATATTGGAAAAAATCTGCGATATCATGCGCTGCTTTCTCTCAGGAATAAACATTGCAGAATCTTTCGCTTTTTCCGCTTCACCATCTAGAAGTGATATGAGCCGGTTGAGCTCTAGTATAAATTAAGTTAATTACATTATATAAATAAACAACACAGCTTACTTGCTGAACGCCATGGTAATTTCTTTACGATAATGGTTCCATTAGGCCCATCTTCTTCCTCTGACATATAATGAATATTGAGACACTCCCATTTTTTGCGGTATTTCGATGGAACATATTTTGATCTTCTTGCATAGAGCTATATATAAAGAGAGATTTCAAATGGTTAAATGTAGTGGCTCAACCACATACTCGCTCACGACGAGCTCGGTACTTCTTTTTAAGCTCTTGTTCCTGGGCCTTTTCTGACTTTCCTGGTTGCATAGAAAGGTGCTGACGCCTTACACTCTCATATAAACGCTGAATGGCACCTGATCACAGATAGACTTAAAACTTACAAAAGTGCACAAGTCATTAAGGTGCATACTACAACATGATAACACTTTCTTACGACTTATTTGAAGATCAGTAAAATCCCCTTTGCACCCACTGCGGACTTCGTCTAGCAGTATTCCCTTCACATCAGTATTCACCTTCTCAGTAGAGCTGTATATTAATGTTGACAAAATCAAGTTGAATATGTAGTATGGAAATAATACCTCAAAGTCGGGTCAAACTTTCGCTCCAGCTTTTCATGAATTTTGGTCAACACACTCTACAGAGGAATTACTAAACTGCAATACATAAGAAGAGAGAACTCACAGTGAGCATACTAGGATAGGCTCTTTTACTTTTCTTTGGGTAAGGCTCGTTTTCTTTTTCTTTAATATTAGTCAGAGCGTCCTTTGTCTGACTCAGATCATCATGAACCGCCGTTATTCGTTCCGAAAGCTCATCTTGTTTCTGGAGTAGTTTGACAATTAGATCACCTTGCTTCTGCAACATGTCAAAAACAGCTGTTTGAAAAGAAATCGTAGACGCTGATGACCTTTGGGGAGTAGATTGAAAGCGGTACATCGAATCATTTCCAGAATCGTGGGGAAAAGAATTGTGGTTGCTCGGCAGAACGTTTATGCTGTTCTCCTGTTGCCTTTGGTGGTGCGTGTCCAGCTGGCACTCATCGTCAGATAGACCGCTCAGATCCAAGTCCGAGCTGCCGTCGGCGGTATCGGACGCCATTCTTATGACGTCCGAAAGGTTTAATGAGTCATCTACAGCCTTTTCTGAACGAGAACAATTTCTAGCTCTGTTTAGAGGAGCCAACGGACGT
>JAODVQ020180399.1:0-14557 GCA_025400075.2 Phenganax stokvisi
TGGGGGTGGAATTGGTGGCGGGGGTGGTGGTGGTGGAGGTGGTGGTGGTGAACAACACGAGACTACGCATGATGGCGCACAATAGCTAGGACATCCTGGTGGACATGGGTTTGCTTCTCTGGTATCTACAAGAATAAACGACATGAACTTTAAACAAATGCGTGATCAAATTGATATATGTCTTATTGAATGCTGCTACCAAAAATAATATGTCGTTGGTAGACTAAGTGTTTACATTGTATCTCGTTCTTCTTAATTAGTAAACACTTTGGCAAGAATTGTTGAAGTTTCAATTTTACGCTTGTGCTCTTTGTTGCAAGTTTATTTTCGTTGTTTTGGTTTGTGTCTATTCTTGCGGGTTTTGTTTTAAACAGTGTTGCTCGTATGGTGGAGGGAAAGAGTTTGGCGTTTCACCACGACTGCTCATATTGGGATATAGGCAATAAAATAAGTCAGTTCACAGATTAACAATCGAAAACGATTTGTTACAATAATACGTAATTACAAACATGAACTATATATTTATGTCATGTTTTCTATGATACTTATTTCAATCGATAAAGATGTTCTATCATTTCGCCGGCTTATCAAAATTGTTTGAAACCTAGATTTGACATTAGAAAGATCCTCTATTTTATTGCACTGTCGTTTTAAAAATATACGTTGGAAATACTTGCAGTAAACAAATTCACGTCGTTTTGACATTCATGCTTTTCAATTGCTATTAAATCGTAATCTGAAAACTTTTTCACTTCGCCGACCGAACCGGTGCTAGGTTCGGAACACAAAGTTTTAGACATTCAAATTCATATTTAATTAGAGAAACTCGACTTAGTACACTTGTAGTAAATGACAATAATTTTGACCTTTTGATGTTATTTTGAATAAATTTATTGTGTTTTGATATGTTCTTTAAACAGTTATGTAGTGTATTACACATACGTATTACAAATGAATGGAAACTTCAAAAGTCTCTGATCACGTTTGGATCAAAATCTGGTTTCTCGTTGTAAAGCAGATCATTCCTTCACGAATGGAATGGAGAAGTTCATCCTTATACTTACATTTATGAGGGTGTGCTGAGGCATATGCCACGACAACCAACAGACAAGTGGCAATAAACTTCATACTTGGAACTATAAGTAAAAGATCATTGTTAATAACAATTGTATGTGCTTTTCATTCATTGCATATATTTTCACTAGTCTTAAAAGTAGAGCACATAAAATATTTATATTTTATTATAAAGATTATAAAAAATTCGTCTTAAGTCGAAAGTTAAAATATTTTTCCACGTTATCATGAATAGATTCAACTAGAAATGATCTCAGAAAATAATTGAAAAACTCGAATTTGCGGCAGTACGAAATTTAAATGTGTTAATCGCTTCAACTTCTGAAAAATAATTATGACGTTTGACCCAAGTATCAAATAGCCCGTGCAGCAAGATGTAGAATACTATATTGTATTGAAAGTAGAAAACTTTTCAAGTGTGGAACAATGAGTTGCTAAAAATGCTACTTTGGTGTGTTTACGTACCTGAGTAAACGTCTTCTCAGCGCAACTGATGTCTAACAATAGGAGATTTAGAGTTTTATACGGTCATGGTGCCAACTGGTGACATTATTCATCTTTTGTAACGACCCATTTAGTACTCCGCTTTACGGTTGGATTAAAAGTCATCGTACCAGCAAACATAGCCCAAACTCTCTCTTCTTCTAAATTTATCATGTTGACCGAAATTTGGAGCGAAAATATTAAATCGTAAAAATTATTTTTCTTAAAATTATTAGCTCAAAAATTTTATCCTTTGAAACCGTCGCAGCGGCACAGTTACTTCATAATTATATCGGTTTATCAATCACGAATAAGCCACCTGTGACGTCTATTGTTTCATTCTGGCTTGTAATTGTTGGTACCCGAGACGCTTTTTAAACTCAAGTCGTAGTTTTGCACTAATTTAAAAGTTGTTTTTTTCGGACAAAGTATCACAAACTCTTATAATATATATATACAATGCGATAGAATGTACTGCTGCATTGCAATAAATATAGGTGTGACTTTGATGCCTATAGTTTAGTGTGCAAACTTCACGCGCATCTTTGAGAATTCTTTTCTTCACGATTTGTGTGTATTTTCAAAACAAACCCACCAAGAAAAAGCTAAAAAATAATGTATTAATCAACATTTGTTAAAATGTCAATGAGGTTTTTGAGTACTGAAGAGTGTTCATGATAAATGTGAAACTGTCACAAATGTTTGATAATATACTGAACAACTTCAAAAGAATCTTTGTATGACGCCAATGGTAATAGTGTATCAATGTTTCAGTTTATCTAATTTTTTTGACAGCTTTTTTGCGTCGAAGGACTATTTTATAATACAAACCCGTGCCCCTGTGTTTTCTTATATGAATTTTACATTCTACAATTCCCTTATCAAGCTCATCAAGTTAAGAAAAAATCTGTTGAATTGTTGAAACTTATATATTTGTTTCAGCTTTTGATTGTATGAGGATCTCTTAATGAAGATAACTACCCAAATATTATAAGACCTCGATCTTTTTACGGCCATTTGCAAAAAGTTCAATCTATATTTCTCTTTTTCTATCAGCAGATGATCTTGTTCGTTGCGGGAGGATGTCCTACAGTTTTTTCACGAGGGGGCGCTGTACCACCATTCGTTATGTTAATTGTTAATCCATTATGTTAATTTTTGTAGTGTATTAATGCATACAAAATCCAGTTGGATTGGATTTGACGTTTTGTGTGTTTTGTAGTATTCATACTAAATACTGTCTATTCCTGTCTGAAATCCTTTGCCGGCCATGACGGCTATAATGCAATTCTCCAATTTTGTTACTTTCAAGTTATAATTTTTGCAAATCAGAAATATTTATTAAAACCAATTTATTGACTGTAAAGCTTGTTTTTGTTCCCGAACTTTAATTGTCATTGAAATGATTTAGACGTCATTATTAATAAAGATTTTGTTGAAACTAATTTGCATTGATTTGAATTAGGTTTGGGGCGTGAAAAGTTCGGCGTCCAAAACAGTCGCTATTTAAGGCCCCGTTTACACGGTACCGGATTCGCATGGTCACGACATCGAATTAAGCAGTTTTGAGGTGAGTTTAGCTCATAAATTTATGAAAACATTGCAGAACTTAATGACAACTAATCCTAGAAAAAGTCGTTAGAACAAACATTAGCGTACATTAATCTAAAGTCGATGTCGTGACAAAGCGAATCCGGTACCGTGTAAACGGGGCCTAAGCTGCTTATAAGTGGAATATGATTGATAGAGTTTTTGGAATTTTCAATTGGTTGCTTATTTAACAGAACTAAGGGCTTAAGTTGTACTGCGGGTATTTATCGTACCTGAGTTATACATGAATGAACAAAATCCGAGAGCCGTACTGGTGGCGTTAATTTGTAATTAAACCCTGTCTACAACTCCCCTATAATATAGCTATGCACATTCCATTTTGCTACACGATTCTTACATGGTAGTAATGGCATTTAATCACACAATCAGAAGTGTTTGGCAATGCAAGGCCCCGTTTATAATGTACCCGATAAAATAGTGCTCTGCTAAATAGCTGAGGGGACAAAAGGTTTTGACCACTCGTCATAGTGGTCCTATTTGCACAACTTCGTACACTTACGAAAGTGGCACCGACACACAACATGCAAATACAACGATCAGAGCAAGTTTTCCGCCGAACTGCAACTCATCCACGGTACCGTGTAAACGTTAACAGAGTTTACTACAGGCGTTAATGCATATATTAGGCTATTGCCATCCACTAAAACAACACATCGCTAACCTCACTAAAATCCAACGTTTGACTGTAACTCAGACATGTACATGTTGTACTAAATTTACACAACTATGATGACTTCGAAACAAGAAATTAGTGATATCTTTCCAAAATGGCGTCGAGAAATGTAATCCCTCGTTATTTACCCACGTCTGGATCAATGTAAAAGTAGTTCACTTTTTAAACAGGAAAATTAAGTCATGCAGTTTCTGCTTTATTCAATTTGACCAATTCTAGGCAATCGCCCTCAATCAAACTCTAACATTTACATAACAGCCAATCAGAATCGCGTATTAGTGTTACCCAATGGGGATGTAGGATTTTGCGCACACGTGGCAGAGGTAAATTCAAAATATTTTGCGTCTGTATCAATTGCCCCAAGGCCCTTTGAACAGAGCCCTGCGTGAGGCAAAAGCATTGATCTGCTAAGTTAGTGCTACGAAAAAACAACCAAATGCTCTCAAATTCAAAGCAAGGCGATAAGGCTTTCTTTTAGCTTCTCTAGAGGGATCAGGTATCATACTTATTTTGTTATTTTGTGTTCTCAATTGGAATTTCTCTATGTGTTTGTTAGAGCGATATGAAAATTAAGTAAAGCATGGCTGCACTACTATATAACTGCTTCTTTCCAGATAATGTCTATTTTGCTCAAATTTGTTTGAATCTTGCTTGGGAATACTCTCCACTCGTTGGATTATTTTTAAATTTTAGGTAAAAATTCTCTCGGGAATGTTTGTCAAGAGTCAAGGCTAAGTGACGAAAGGCGTTTCAAGTAAGGGTAAGTCTAGCAGTTGTTTCGGGGTAAGAAATTCTGTGACATGTCTTAGCACAATTATTTATTAGTCCGAATTGCAGTATGTATATGTTATTGCGAGACCGCATCAACATAAGTTGGTTTTCATGAGGGGTGTCCAACTAATGAATAACTAATAACAAATAATGAACAACATATTTACGAGAGCAAAAGAAAAAAAAGAATAACTGTATACAGGAATACAAGAGGTGTGACCCAGATATTAGCACTGTTGCTTGGGGCGTAAAGGCCAGTTCACACGGGCGATTTTCAGTGCGATTTTTCTCGTGTTGAACGATGTGACAGAGTGGATAACTGGCGCATATACTTGGTCCAACAATTTTGCTAATGCACTCACCACTCAACCTACTCGATCACATACACTAAAAGAAGAAAAATCGCAGCAAAAATCGCCTGTGTGAACTGGCCTTAAGGTCAGTCTGTAACGGTATTCTAAGCAACAGCGTTGCAAATTTTCTGAGTTATGAGGATTTGCTGCTTCAGTTTTGCCCTCCCTGCTATAAAAATGTTATCTTTTATGATTGCTATCAGACAATTGTTATCCTTGTTTTACCGATAGTCGTAGGGCCTGTTCATATGCGTCAAGGTTATCCGATTAGCATGGAAACTTTTCGGTAAATTAGCAAGCCAGATCTCGCCTTGTTAACAAATAGTTCGAAAAATTAGATTGCTGTCATATGAGACGAAAAGTTATCCCGCTTACCGAGATCTCGCTTGTTGAAAGAAGAGATCTCGGGTAGCGGGATAAAATTCTCCCTACATGAACGCAATTTTCCCGCCTACCGGGATAACTTTCTGCTTACTCAGCAACTTTTCAACATGTAATTAACAAAATGGCGGGAGAAGTCGTCACAACCGAGAACTTCCCCCGGTACGCGGGATAACGTTTTGTCATATGAAAGGAGCAAAACTATTTGGCTGGTCGAAAAGTTTCCTCGCTAACTGGGATAACTTTGACCCATATGAACAGGCCTTAATAAATGTGCACCGCACGGTCACTTGCGAATGGCAGTAAATGAAAATTACTGATGCAATTGCACGCATATTGCTTTAAACGAAAAAGTGCTTTCTTTCAGCTTGAGCTTTTTTCATATGATACAACGCTGCCATTCATGCCGTGAATAGTTTGTGAAAGTCTTCTTCGGACGCAGTTACAATAGTGTGGTATTACGAAATTTGCATAGCTTAATTGGTGTTTGTGAGCTTTTTAATCATTTGCTAAAAGCTCTCGATTGCTATATTAGTACTGTTTTACTTTGCTATTAATAATTAAAATCATCCTATGCTTAATTGCAGTTTCGTCCACCTGCCTGCGATATTGCAAAGAAGTTGAATGTGAAATCGTTGCCCCCATCACTTCACTTATAACTTGTCACAATTAAGTTCACGGATGTTGTAATGTCTCCTTTACCTTGGCTAAAATTTGTGGCTCTCGCTATCGCAACCCTAAAACAGAGCAATGCAGGTGATGAAGATTCTTCCAAAAAAATGATATTTTTGAGAGCAAGAAATTATGGTACGTTGTCATCCTATGCTTATGAAACATGCACACATGCGTGTACGTACAGCTGTAGACCTACTATAATAGAAATTTGGAAAGAAGAAAAAGGCGGAAATTGTTAGACATGTTAGTGTTGTTTTCTCAATATAGGCAAGTTATATATGCGTAATAGTATCAGCGTAGAGTCATTCCACAATTTTTTGTGTTGTCCAAAAATATTGAATGCTCTACACTCTGAGGCATTCTTGCCGAATTTTATCGTGAAAAGGATCATTTCATGCTAGTTTACATTTTAAATATCCAAGTAAATCGAGTCTCTAATTTAGTAATATCACAACTGACAACATAGCCGGTTAAATTATCAAATATAGTGAGTTGAATGACGATGTCAAAAGACGATTCAAGTTATTCCAAACAAACCAACCTTAATTTATTAAAGTCTCCGTTTTCATAAAAATATGTTTTGAAAACTGCGATCTTAATCTTATAGCCTATAGCCTATTAGTATTCTACACAATATGGGATGCATGCTTTCCTGTTCCATGAACTGATTGGATTGTTGCATGAGTGTCAATTGAGTTCAATTTAATTCAAACCTTTCGTTCAACATCCGTCCACTATTGTTGGTCCATCAATATTGCGTAAAAGATGCATCTGTTTAAAGAGGCCTAGGCGTTAAATCGCAGGTTGGATGTTTTTATCATTGACAATGACGTTGGCATTGCATGATGTGTTGGTTATAATTATCCAGACAAGTCGATTTTAAGCCGATTGCAAGTGTAGATAACTTGTTGACTAATTCATCATTAAGACAACAACCGTGCTGCATCATTATTTCTTTAATCTTTTCGTCAGAGCAACTTGCATATCTGAAAAGTGGCTTGATTTGCCATACATGCAGATAATATATAAGCATGTGCCTTGGGGAGTTATAAAAACATTTATGCTCTTAGTGCCACAGCAGTTGAAAAAATTCGAAGTATCTGAATTATATTTGTTGAATAATAACTTAATAAAATAGTTGCGGAATAATGTTTTACGCATTTTTGATGACACAGATTTAAGTATTGAGAATTATTTGATGAGTAGATCCGAATTACATGCAACGGTTATTACAGTTAATTTGGGTTTCTTTAAAGTGAGTACCACAGCAAGCTGTTTTATTACAACATTCTTGTAAGGCTATTATTATTACATGGCATTCAGGCCAATTAGTGATTGAATGTGCCCGAAAGGCAAGGGAGGTTTAGTAAAATTTTAACAAATCTCCCAAGGTTTTAGGGATATTTCATCATCAATCCATCGTAATGTCGTGCTATCATTTTGTGATATTATTATTACCAAGAGCGTGCATAGAAGATGAGGTACGATTAGTGACTCATCATCCCGTGGTACGATTGACCACAGCGAAAAAGATGGCGGTTGTACACTTTACCAGCATGCATTGCGGTCGGAAATCGTTTAAAAAAGGGAAGTGACGTCTATCGACAGGCAGGCATGATACAAGACGTTGTATTTCTCGTTGTGTTAAAATTTTAAAGCATCAGGTGTTTTTCTTTCTTGTCATCTTTTTTCACTCATTTATACTTGAAGCCTGCAATGCATTCTGGTAAAATGTGCATGTCGCCATCTTTTTCGTTATGGTCTATTAGATGTTAATCGTACGTAATGTATACTTAGTCAGGTAAATTTGTCATTAATGGGACCTCGCAAAACAAAGGATTACGAGCTAGGGGACTCTGATATTATAATTATCTACCAAGTATAATTATGAATTGTAGCTAAACATTTGCAAACACCCAATTAGTTATCCCCGAGGAGAAAACCCTTCTCCAATGTTTTCCTCGTGATTGTCTCCTTCGTTGTATTTGCGTTAACATTTTCAGCCATTATGATACCGTAATATGTGCTCTCAAATCGATGTTTCGAAACTTATATTTAACTTTCTTCTGGCAAGATTTTTCATTCTTGATATATGAGTATCAACTATGTCTGTCACGTCGGGATATTTTCCTTGGTTCTCCACATATATTCTTTCAAAAACTCATTGATAGTCAGTCACGAAAACGTTTCAAAAGAAATACATGTTTCATCAGAGTCTTTATATGTGATAAAACACGATTCAAATTTCAACTTGTATTTTCTCAGTTAACATAAAACTATTTCGGAAAATTATTTCGAAAATTCCATGATCTATAATTGAGGCGTTTTTCAAGCCATTTAAAAAAATTTGCAGCTCGTGTTTTATCACATTTAAAACAATCCGCTTGTTGGTGTGTCAATTTTCAGCTGATCTTTTTGCAATCGTACATTTGTCAAGAAAATTACCATGAGTAATTAAGTAAAGATATTGTCGTGGTGACAAACTTAAGTACAGCTTTTGTCGAAATGCATGAATCATTGTGGTGAAGGGCTATATATCAGGTGTTTCTATAAAAGGGACTGTTGAAACACTACGACCAACAATCTGAGAAAAAGTTATGAAATAGTATATTGTTGTTCAAACAGTTTTTTCCAGAAATATCTAATCTATAGTTCATATACGTTTCTTAAAGCTAAAACTAAACTATAAGTCAAATGTACGCAAGAGACAGTGCAATAATATTGCTTAAACACCGAAGAAATTATTCAGAATGAAACTTCTTAGTCGAGGAGTGGACTTCATGTTTCTCCCTATTGCATACACAATACTGCAGCAAGGTGCTGTACCTTAGCCGCATTACATTTTCATATACACGTTCAATAGGAGGAGCATTGATACCTGAGGATGTTATTTCGAGTCATCGTGTTCATTCCCAAATTCAATGTTCCTTGAAATGTCTTGAAAAACAAACATGTATTGGCTTCAACTACAGAGACGAACGTGCAGGCGATGAAAATGCGTTCAATTGTGTAATCAGTAATACAACTCAACATGAGGAAGTTGAAAAAGATCGAAACGAAAACTGGACGTTTTATCGAGCCTTCGAAACTGTGAGTTGAATTTTATATACATTACATTTGTTTGTCTTTGCTTTTCATAAACTAGTATTATGTCCCTATACGCTTGAGCGGCGTTTTGCGTTGATCGGTTCAATGTCTTCCACCTGTAGCAATCTAAAACTCATAAAACATGATCTTTTATATATATACTCATGAATGTAAAGTTACGCCATTTGCAAATAAAATGGAGATTAAGTTGTGTCGTGAATAAGTAGGGACAGATCTTTTCCTAATAAAACAATAGCATGCTAGGACTCTAATTCTTGAGAGCTTATGTGTCAAAGTTCACGCACGACCATGCTCAAATCACTGTACGTTACAACCCTTTTTTTGATAGCCAGGTTGTTAAAGCTACCACAAATCCCCCTCTATTTCTAATCCCCCGAACCATTTCATCTTGAAAACGTTAGTGCAACATGGAGATAGCTCTTTGGTTCCCAAACTCGATAGACGAAAACTAGCCATCGGAAGACAACATCCTTTTATGTATTTTTCGCCGCAAGGTTATTTGAAAAGCTGCTGGCCGACATAAGTAATTGATTTATATTCAATTTCAGTTGTTACTTGGAAATAAAGAAGACGATGCAAGCGAAAAAAATTCTGATATTACTTTGGAAGGGAGTCTACGTCACTTGGGTATAATCGTTATTGTATTAATACGAAATTATACAAATAATTATGTATCTTCTGTAATCAGTGGCAAATACTGCAGTTTCATTTTTTTACAGGAGTGGGATTTGAGCATTAATTGCACCTTTTCAGAGCTGTAAATACTTCCTTGTCTACCGCCAATGAAAATCAGTCTAGTATTTACAACTAGCCAATCGGCATTCAGGATACAAAATATGAATTCTTTTTTGTTTTCTGGTGTCGTTGAATTCTCAAAATGGAGGAATTGACAAATTTTGAAAATTTTAGTCTTTTAAGTTGTATATTTTCTCTCAAAACAGTCTTGTTACAGAAGATGTATAATTACTAAGTAATAGAACGAATTAAGTCGTGCAAATAATGCCAAAATCATACCCGTGATTTTAACAAATCGACCTCCTGCTGTGCGGTCGGTTGATTTGTTATCACTCGTATGATTTTAGCATTCTTTGCAGGACTTGATGCGCTCTATTACCATTATTTATTAACACAGTCATAAGTTGAATCTTCAAACGTGGTATCACAGTGTACTGCAAAATAATTTATTTTCCGCATAGATTACATAACAGTATTAGGCCAAAATCTTTTTTCCACTCAAGCTCAAGTTTGATAACAAAATTGCTATAGTAACTAATTATTGTTTACATATAGAGAATATAACAAGCTGCCTAGAGCTGTACGAAAAGACGCCTAATTCACCAAACGGTGCTTATAAATTCAAAGACACAGTACAGGTAAAACTGTAGTTACATATATTTTTTTAGCATTTTTTGAAAAAGAGCCGCTGATTTCCTTTTCACAAACACACTGCGTGCTGTTTTCCATTTTGGAATTCTGAGGATGCAAGCATGCAGGCTGCCACGTTTTGTATCAGTTTAATTTAGCATAGTCTAACGAATTTGTCACATTTGCATTTTCTTCAGTTACTACAAACACTCAAGCTGGAGTCCTGTCTCCATGCACTCGCCATGATTTGTAAAGTGGTTGATGTTAAATGTGGTGTGAAATTTAGTATAATAAAAACAAGGTGGTGGCTTTTCGATATTACTAGAGCTCTTTGCGCAAATCGTTTTACCCTCGTTGAAACTACCAAAGGACATCGCCTCGAAGACAGGAACGTCGTCAAGAAAAAAAATCATCTTTACTTTTACTTTTTACTTTTATCTTTTTCTGGAAAACACTGTAGAGCCGTAATGGATTCTGGTAATGCCAACAAGCCATCGTTTTATTATGGTGAATGGAGCTTATTTTATTAGTAGGATCTATAGAGCGTACCCATATATTCGTTTACTTTCTTTAAGGCGTACTGTGATATATCAAACGGTGGTTGGACGCTTATCGCACGATTTTCGAATAACGATTCGGACCACTGGATTTCCAATAGCTTTTTCTGGTACGATAGAGTAACTCCATTTGGAAACACGAGTAGCTCGTCGGAGAATACGGATATGATTGCCAAGGCTTTCTGGGACATTGAGGGCAGTGAGCTAAAAATTACGAGAAGTAATGACTCCAACCATACAGCGTTGCTACAGACCACGTCCAATTGCCTTCTAGGTAAAACATTTCGGTCGAAGATTTCAGGTTATGGAAATTTCCGCAACACTGTCTGGGCAACTGATAAATGTCATGGAAATTGTCGTGTGAAATACGGTGGTCAGTACAAAACTACAGCAGCTTTCGAACAGCACAGTTGCAGCAGTGATATTCAGAGTAGTAACTACGTGGGCTTTTGGTGTGATTGGTCCCATGGAGATGGCGCAGTAATGATGATTGGCGGAGGGGGTAGTAGTTGTGAAAGAGCAGATCATGGAATTGGTATAACTGAAGAAAATGATGCAGCCTTTGGCGGTTCGGAACCTAGAAATGACTTTGGTACCGACTCAAGCGCCCCTTCTGCCAATGCATACTCGCTTAATCTGTGGGTTCGGTAAAATCAGAGACGCTTTCCATTTCACACGGATAAACCAGGCAGATCGTTAGAAATGCTCTGCTTCTCGGTTTGATGGAACGGTTATTTTTCACGCAAAAATTATGACTGGTTTTTCCTAGACCTTTCCCAGTTTGGCCTTGTAAACAGAAAGTGCCTACATAGTACACTGAATGAATTAATCTACTATAGAATTATATGCTGCATAGATTTTTAGACATCAGTACAACTCCGTTGGGTAAACCGGCAGAACCAATTTCCTTCCTTTTGCACCAAACTCATTTTTACTGAACAAACGAAAATTCGCTCGCTTTTATGTTTCAAACGCATGTTCTGCCTCGACGAACAATCCGTCTTCTGTATTATTCATTTAGTATGAAATCAGGGCGAAAAAGCAAATAAAAGAATTAACTGCTAAGTGCTTTTTCGTCCGATATTGTTTAAATTACAATTGTTCGGGTTGTCTTTATTGTTGTTGTTTTATATATTGTCTTTATTCACACAGAAGTATTATGTGCCTAGACCAACTATATATGGCGCTATTCGTCTCAAACGACAATTAACACAACATGATTTCTCTAGATGCATAATGCGTCTTGCGTACGCTAGTCCTTCTAATCAAGACCCATGCACAACCAGACAAACTACAAACTCATTCAAATTCCCTTGTAAAAAAGTCTATTCTTTCAATGCATGTATTTTCTTGTTTTCCGCAGCTCTCAATGCATATCAAGGGAAAGTAAATTCGTTCGGCATAAGGAGTATAAAGTAGTTTGGTGTTCATACTTGGATGCGATCAGAGTAGACGTCAACAAAAAAAAATTTGAACGAGTGACAGCGTACCATCAATTTTTAACCATTTTTCTCAAATACAACGACGAGGACACCGGTATTGAGCTCTTTGAGTACTAATTCTGAAAATGCTTATTTTTAATTTATAACAAACTCATATTATTATATATACTGGTATAATCAACTGTAACAGCTTATTTGATACTCGCTTGCAACCAGTTTGACACTGCATCAAGACTGATCAAATTTCGCGAACTTAAATAAATATTTGCTAACGCCTTTTACCATGCAACTGAAATTTCATAATATAGATTAATTTGAAATAATATGTTCGCACAAAACTGAAACTCACTCAACTGCAGAATAGTGATCAGTAAAGATACCAGCAAAGATTGGAATATGCTGTACAAATACTTACTTTTTATTATAAATGTTTGCGAAAAGTACTAAAGTCGGTTGTAGAAAGCTCTTAACTTTTAACTGCGATATTTTGTTGAAAATCAGTTGAATCTTGAATACACGATTCTGGTTGATTGATAATTGTAGTTTAGGATAGTTAAATTTAACTAAGTTTTTAGACAACCAGTCCCTG
This sequence comes from Phenganax stokvisi, assembly GCA_025400075.2. Classification (NCBI taxonomy): domain Eukaryota; kingdom Metazoa; phylum Cnidaria; class Anthozoa; order Malacalcyonacea; family Clavulariidae; genus Phenganax; species Phenganax stokvisi. The sequence goes on from JAODVQ020180399.1 coordinate 13,083, forward strand.
AATATTAATCAAAGAACACTGAGAGCCACATCCAGATATAATGCTGAATATGATTCATTTCCAACGATTTCAGTTTCCATCTAGCTATATAGTACCAACTGGCGTCAAAAGAAGATTTTGGGTTCGAAAAATCTTTCTGGGGAAAATTTTGTTTTCAGGAAAGAGCTTGATCAAAATAAGGAGTGGTAGATCTTAAGAATCAAGTAGCGTGGACTGTAATGAAACTGTTTCCAAAGCTCTTGACAATTTTGCATGGATTAATACTCGACTCAAATTAATTGCAATAAAGTTTGTAATTTTATCAATAATGACCGCTACTCCAGAACTACTAGATGGCACTGAAGGAAACTTAATTGACCCACCATGTCGACTATTCATTGCAACTATTGCGAGAGTTGTGATTCTCCCAAACTTAGCACTTCTTTCAACGGCGCGGTATCGTTAGATCCTTAGAATGCGATTCACGAACACAGGACTTTCTGCAGTAACCTTCTTTTAAATAATATGTGTCGCGCTCTTTCTGCGTTTGTGTTTCTATTTCTTGCGGGGAATCGAATTCATAACAAAGACAGAATTCTGGAAACAATGTGCTAGTATTTTGCAAGTGCTTCTTGTTTGTTTGTCCTTGTGATTTGGACTGATGATGATTTGCTTGTAGCCTGTTCTGTTCATCATTGCGATGTGCGGAGCACAGCATTGTCCTATGAAGTACTGAACCTTTTTGAGATAAAAACCACAAGCTGGAGATACAGTTTAGTTCCTATGGCTGAGCTAAAAGTTTTGTTAATGTTGATCGATGGAGCAGCGTTCAAAAGACTTCAAAGTATAAAAGAAGGGGAGTATAGTGCACATGAGTTTAAAGCAGAGAAGAAGATGCTGTTGACCAAAAAGAAATTCTTCAACAACGTTTTACTAATAAGTCTAAGCTGTATCCTCTTCGTAGAGCCTACCATAATGCTTTGTACTACTGAAAGTAGCGGGAAAGAGAACAGGATATCGCTCGAAACTTACTAGCAATCAGTACAATCTATTTTTTACATTTTCACTCGCCTCTTTCCTTAATGGACCAGTACGTTTACTGTTTGGGAATTCAGAAATATTGGAAATCTTTAGTAGCGGTACTATGTTTGAGTGGCAATCGTTTGTGACCACATGACTTTTAGCCCTTACAAGATTTTTTCGATGGCTGTAGCGTAAACATACGTGACCAGAGTGTTTCTTTACTAAGTTTCACGCAATATTTGTTTTATGGCACAAAAGATCGGATTTATTCATTTCCGAGCACCAAATGTTTTCGCCTACACTTGTACTGAACTTACTTTCAACTCAATCGCAAATCAAATGAAAGAGGATTAGCATAAAGAGCGTATATGCCTTCACTAAATTTGAGACGCAACCTGATATTAGAACTTTTTAGTCTATAATGCTGCTCGCAAATCCGATTTCGTGCTGATTTCGTTTTTAGTGCAAAGTTT